>UCOK01007931.1:0-41002 GCA_900474325.1 Synergus umbraculus
GTATATAAGTATGATGAAGTTGATATATTTTAAGTATCATATGTTACTGCGATGCGTTTATGAATGTTTGCGTTTTTATTTTAAGTTGCGTTAGTATAGTATTCAAGCGTGAATTGACTATTTATATGTATTTAGTTAATGTGTTTATAATTTATATATGTATGTACGTTCTTAACTGTACGCACAAAATCTAATATGAACTATGGTAGAATTCACGAATGCTGTGGATTCTATTTTATTATGTGAAGGTAGAATTATTTCCTATTTTCGATAGGAAAAATTAAAAATGTGGTTGCACTATCTCCTAAAGACTGGTAATTCCGGTTGAGATGTGACTTTACTATTGACTTTTGTAAATTTAACATTCAAAACAGTAACTTCTAAAAAACTGACACTATATCCTCACTTTCCTATTGACTTTAGTAAAAATGAATATTATAATATTACATTCTACAATGAGAAGTTTCTCCGTGCATTTCTTAAAGTCGAATGCGACCTAAATCCGAATGAGATGAGATTACGAGCTCGCTTCAAGTGGCGTTTTAAACAGATTGAATTGACTTTAACGACTGAATGTACTTTAACGATTAACTCACCTGTAACTAGGAAGTAAAGTACTCCAGGCAATTTTCGAATTCTGCGGCTCCGCTCATCGAAATTTCACTGTTTTCGTAAATCAGCCTTAATTAATCTGCCAAGTGACTCAATAAAAATTATAAGAATATTCCTATTGTCCAATGCAGATTATCGTGAAATAAAGGGGTGCGAATAGTGATCTATTCAGCGTCTTGGAGGCGGCTTTGTTAAAGCACCGGTGAAATTTTTCTCAACACTTCACTTGTGAGAGTTCATGAAAGAAAGCGCGAAAACTTTGAAAGCTTTATTCCACAGAAGTTTGAAGTTTGGAACTAAAGAAAATTACGAAACTATCGCTAGCGAGTTTGATAACTCAAAAGTGCTGCGATAACTCATAGTTAACTGAGTGAAATGTAAAGATCGTTACAACCCCTATTTGTGGAAAAATATGAGCTTTTAAGAAAAATTGTTTTCCTCTCGTTGTAAATTTTTAATGTTTAATTTTTTGATCCTATAATCTTATATCTTTAAAAAGTGGTGTAATGAAATTTCTACTTAAAATATCGTTAAAATCTCTTACAATTCCTAGAAACTTCTTGAAGTTTTTGAACATTTAGAATCTCTTAAAATATCATTGGAAATTTCATTAAATTTCATGAAACTCTAAAAATTTTACAAAATCTTTTAAAAATTAGAAGAATCTCTTGAAAACCCTTAAAATACGAAAATCTTCGAAATCATTGTAAATTCTACAAAATATTTTACAAATCATAAAAAGCTTTTGAAATTCCTCAATAAAATTCCAGTACAAATTTTAAAATCCTTTAGATTAAGTAAAATATTTTGAAAGTCATAGAAATCCTTGAAATCTCTTGAAATATCTTGAAATTCCTCGAAATTCTACTACAAGATTCAAAATACTTTAAAATTTCAAAAACCTTTTACAAATCATAAAAATCTTTTGAAATCCATCAATAAAATTCCAGTACAAATTTTAAAATCCTTCAGATTAAGTAAAATATTTTGAAAGTCATAAAAATCTCTTGAAATACCTTAAAATTCCTCGAAATTCCACTATACAAGATTCAAAACCATTTAAAATTTTAAAAATCTTTTGAAATCCATCATTAAAATTTCAGTACAAATTTAAAATTCTTTATATTAAGTAAAATATTTTGAAAGTGACAAAAATCTGTTGAAATATCTTGAAATACCTCAAAATTCCACTACAAGATTCAAAATCCTTTAAAATTCCAAAAACCTTTTACAAATCATAAAAATCTTTTGAAATCCCTCAATAAAATTCCAGTACAAATTTAAAATTCTTTATATTAAGTAAAATATTTTGAAAGTCATAAAAATCTTTTGAAATCCGTCAATAAAATTCTAGTACAAATTTTAAAATCCTTTAGATTAAATAAAATATTTTGAAAGTCATAAAAATCTCTTGAAATATCTAGAAATTCCTCGAATTTCCACTACAAGATTCAAAATCCTTTAAAATTTCAAAAACCTTTTACAAATCATAAAAATATTTTGAAATCCATCAATAAAATTCCAGTACAAATTTTAAAATCCTTCATATTAAGTAAAATATTTTGAGTCATAAAAATCTCTTGAAATACCATAAAATTCCTCGAAATTCCACTATAATATTCAACTTCCTTTAAAATTTCAAAAATCTTTTGAAATCCATAATTAAAATTCCAGTACAAATTTAAAATTCTTTATATTAAGTAAAATATTTTGAAAGTCATAAAAATCTCTTGAAATATCTAGAAAAATCCTCGAATTTCCACTACAAGATTCAAAATCCTTTAAAATTTCAAAAACCTTTGACAAATCATTAAAAATCTATTGAAATCCGTCAATAAAATTCTAGTACAAATTTTAAAATCCTTTAGATTAAATAAAATATTTTGAAAGTCATAAAAATCTCTTGAAATATCATGAAATTCCTCGAATTTCCACTACAAGATTCAAAATCCTTTAAAATTACAAAAACCTTTTTAAATATCTTACAATTTCACGAAAACCTTCGAAATCAATTAAAATTTATTGGAAACTATTTCCTTTTTCTATGTAATTCTGTAAAAATACTAATTCTTCGAAAGTAAAACTTCTATTTCTTGAAAATTAGATGATGTCGAATTATTCGTATTTGATCTTTACAAATTAGGATATGAATACTTCAATTATTAAAATGCTTTATAACTGACTTTTTAGAGTTCATAATTGTTAAGATCTAAAGGATCCTAAAAGGATTAAAGGTTACTAAAAAGGATAAAAATTCGAAAGATTTAAATTTAATATAGCCGCTCGTAAATGTACATCGGTATTTCGGATGCACTTATTTTAGTAATAAAATGAAATTGCCCTGATTAGAAACTTTTTTTAAACTCCCAAGGGACCAATTTAAATGCTGCTCTTGCAAATATATCTTCCTTTACAGGACGGAAGAAGGATATAGTAGTTGCACAGAAAAGTGGTCTTCTCTTTACCCACTTTCCTTATACTGTCTCGTAAATCCTTCCAGCGACTGTTATCAATGGTCGGCTATCAATTCTCAATTTTCATATCGTCAGAGAAGAAACGGGTCCAGTGGTCAAGAATATTCAATCTTCTCAAAGGATATCATGTTTCGGACATATCACAAAAAAGGACAAAAAGTTCCAAATGCATAAAGTTCGATTTTTCGTCTCAGAAGATTGAATATTGAATATTGAATATATTGAATATTGAATATTTGCAAGATCTTAAAGATATCTATCCTAGAAAATACCGGAAGAATCTCAGATGAAAAGAAACATTTACTTAAGATCAGACCCATCTATATATTTTCCGAAGGAAAAGTTCCTCGTGACAAACAACGTAAAAAGTTTCTATCAACTTGGGATCATTTTTCTCTCTTTTCCCTTTTACGAAAATCTTTTAAACCCGATAAAAAGTATAATTGAAAAAGAACACTCCTCTTGGAGAAAGGGCATTATTTAGTCTTATCAAAAGAAATTTAGGTGCACCTTTGACAGTATAAGGAGCGGAAATAAAAAATAAACGTCAGAAAGTGAAAATTAATTACTCTCCTTGGAAGAACACGCTTTGGATCTTGAAAATAATGAAATGGCTTTAATGCTTCTACAAAGGGTACTTTTTCCTTTCTATGTCGAAGACAAAGTACCTTATAAGGTGACTTTTTATACTACATGGGATTATTTTTCCCCAAAACATAAAAATGTTCATTATTGTAAAGTTTATAAAATTATAATAAACGTTTCTCGTTATAAACACTTGTTTTCTCATATCATATTTATAGTTTCTTATCTCCTTTGAGAGATTTTCCTGATAAAGGAAGACCCTTGTCAATATGGAGGATTCTGGAAACAACCGCATCGATTACATATTAACGATTGAGAAGGTCGACGTTCGTTACCTCAAACATGATAAAAATTGCAGTGTCCCGATACGAATTGCGAAAGGTGGCACGAAGCTCGTTAATTTTGCATTTTACCGACTTGTTCGACTAAAGAAAATACATTGTGACAGAAGGGGAAAATGCAATCAACGAAAAATATTATCACGACTTTTCAAGCAATGCTTTACGATTCTGCTTGGTGATATTGCTATTCTGATATAAAATGCACGTATTAGAGGCATAAAATACTGACGATGAAAAATATCTTAAAAAATATCTTTTAATCTTTATAAGAATTTATAATAACCCGTGTAGAAATTTCCCTATCTTTCCCCATTTAGAAAAAACTAATCAGGGCCCAGTTTGGCACTAGTGGGAAATTTCTTACGAATTTTCAGAATTTCCCCCTCAAATCGTCTTAAATGCATAACTATATACGTTTATAATTAAAAATATCAGCGGATAGCTGATTAGGGCCACATCAGGGCCTTTTCTTTGAAAGGGCCGTGGAAGGGCGATTCCCAAAAGGCCCCTACTAAAACACCTAGTCGGGGCCTAACTGGCAAAAGCGTTACGATGATCTAACTGGGACCTGATTAGTTTTCCCCATCAGGGCCCGACTAGTTTTCCTCATCAGGGCCCCGATTAAAAAAAGGGAAAACTAGTGAGGCCCCCACTAGACCCCTATCGAAATTTCTACCTGGGTATATACGTTTATAATTAAAAATATATATCGCGGGGAGTTAATTAGGGCCACAGCAGGGCCCTTTCTTTGATAGGGCTGTGGAAGGGAGATTCCCACTAAACCCCTACTAGAACATCTAGTCGGGGGCTAATTGACAAAAGCGTTACGATCTAGCTGAGGCCCCAACTAGTTTTCCCCATCAGGGCCCGACTAAAAGAAGGTAAAACTAGTGAGGTCCCCACTAGACCCCTATCGAAATTTCTACACGGATATAAACGTTTATAATTAAAAATATATATTGCGGGGACCTGATTAGGGCCACAGCAGGGCCCTTTCTTTGATAGGGCTGCGGAAGGGAGATTCCCACTAGGCCTCTACTAGAACATCTAGTCGGGGGCTAATTGACAAAAGCGTTACGATCTAGCTGAGACCCCGACTAGTTTTCCCCCATCATGGCCCCGACTAGTTTTCCTCATCAGGGCCCCGATTAAAAAAAGGAAAACTAGTGAGGCCCCCACTAGACCCCTATCGAAATTTCTACAGGGATATAAACGTTTATAATTAAAAATATATATCACGGGGACCTGATTAGGGCCACAGCAGGGCCCTTTCTTTGATAGGGCTGTGGAAGGGAGATCCCCACTAGGCCCCTAATAGACCATCTATTCAGGGCCTAATTTTACAAAAGCGTTACGATCTAGCTGAGGCCCCGACTAGTTTTCCCCCATCATGGCCCCGACTAGTTTTCCTCATCAGGGCCCCGATTAAAAAAGGGAAAACTAGTGAGGCCCCCACTAGACCCCTATCGAAATTTCTACACGGGAATACTTTAGTCTCTTGATGATTAGCCCCTATTAATATTGCAAGTAAAAACATATCCTGACGATAAATTTTGACCGGAGCTTCTTATACCCTTCTATATATAGCGATCCTCTCAAGTTTCAAAGTTTAGAGAGAGTTCGCCACATTAGCATAGATTGACTCTCATTAAGTTAATTGAAAACTTAGGTAAGTTTCTACTATTTTCCCTGAGTCCTATAATAGAATGTCAGCGAAATTGATTATTAAAACTTAGTAAAGAGAATTATAATTCTATTTATTCTATTCCTGAAATGGGAATGTAACAATATTTGGAATTTTGATATTATTAAAATTGCCATGCAGAAAACTGCAGAGGGAACAGTTTGCATTTTATTAGCTTCTCCTTTTGATTACATTTTGCATTCTTTCAGTTAACTGAAGTAGAGCAGTAACTCCAACTGGCGCGAAAACAGTCTACCGCGAACAATTGTAAAAGTTCAAAACACTGCTGTATTATACTGCAGTAAAAATAGAGTAGTCGGCATCTGCAAAATATAATGCTCACGAGCACAATTGACAGAATCATCGCCCTTTTTATATTTTTCAACATAAATGCCAGCACTCGGGAGAAAAAACGTTCATTTTACAGCCGGTTTACGTTAAAATATAGGAAAACCTATTCTAAAAAAATTATTGAGTCGAAGTTGAAATGTCGTAACGCCTATTCCGCACTCCTGATTCGTCGTGTATAAGTATCGATAGTGATTTTCGACAATCGATACTTGCCGAATCGTAAATTCCACACGTGAATTGAATTTGAAATTTTGAATTTGGTTTCGTTAATAATCATTTTGTCACGAGTCTAAACTCGAAATACATTGAAAAAAATAGGAATTTTTAAAAATTTCATGGGAGATAATGGGATTTTAATTGTTATCGTATGATTTTAAAGAATTTCAAGAAGTTTCTGGGAATTTTTAGAATTTTTCACGACTTTGATCAGATTTCAAGGTAATTTTGTGAATATGTATTAAATATTAATTAATTATTAATTATCAATTATTAATATTAAATATGTATTTTGTGGGATTTAAATAAGAAATTTAAAACTTTATAGGGAATTTTCTTGAGGAATTTCAAAAGCTTGTTATGATTTTTAAAAGATTTTGTAGAATTTTATAAAGATTTCGAAGGTTTAAGTAATTTTTAGGGAATTCAAGAGATTTTTAGGATATTAAAACGATTTTGTAGAATTGTATGGGATTTTAGGATATTTCGTGAAATTTTAAAGGATTTTAATAGCTTTGTAAGAGTTTTATGAAGTTTTAAGGAATTTTGTGAGATTTCTAATAATTTTAAATGATTTCGAGAGATTTTTGTGATATTTAAATGATTTTGTGAGAATTTTTAAGGATTTCATGGATGCTAATGGGATTTTAAATGTTCTAAGGAATTTGAAATATTGTCCTGAAATTTTAAGGAATTTAAAACTTTATAGGGAATTTTCTTGAGGAATTTCAAAAGCTTTTTATGATTTTTAAAAGATTTTGTAGAATTTTATAAAGATTTCGAATGTTTTCATCAAATTTTAAGGGTTTTCAAGAAATGATTCGATTTTTAAAAGATATTGTGTAATTTTTATGGATTTGATGGAGTTTTATGAAATTTCTAATAATTTACGTAAAAGTATTTTCGGATATTGTTCTGATTTTTAAAAGATTTTGTGAAATTTTAATGGATTTCATGGAATTTGATAAGATTTCTAATGATTTTAAGGGATTTTAAATCTGAAGGAATTTCAAGAGGTTTTTAGGAATTTTTAGAGATTTTCATGAATTTTAACGTGGATTTCAAAAGACTTATGATTTTTAACGTTATTATGTGTATTTTTAATGTTTTTAAGTAATTTTTAGGGAATTCAAGAGATTTTTAGGATATTAAAATGATTTTGTAGAATTGTATGGGATTTTAGGATATTTCGTGAAATTTTAAAGGATTTTAATAGCTTTTAAGGAATTTTATGAGATTTCTAATAATTTTAAGTGATTTCGAGAGATTTTTCTGATTTTGTGATAATTTTAAAGGATTTGATGGAATTTGATAAGTTTTCTATGTAATATTTTTATGGGATATAAAAGATATATAAAGAGATTTTAAATGTTACCGTAAAATTTCAAGAATTTTTCTGGGAATTTTAGGAGATTTTAAAGTTTGTTATGGAATTTCAAAAGGTTTCTAGGAATTTTTAGAGATTTTCATAAATTTTAACGTGGATTTCAGAAGATTTATGAGTTTAACAATTTTTCTGGAATTTTTAAGGATTTCATGGAATTTGAAGATATTTCTAATACTTTAATGGATTTTAAAGTATATAAAAAGAATTTGAATTGTTGTCGCTGAATTTAAAAGAATCTCAACACTTTTTTGAAAATTTTAAGAGATTTGCAAGAATTCTAAGCGATTTCACAGGTTTCTTGGAATTTTTAGAAATTTTCACGAAATTTAAGATAGATTTTAAGAGATTAGAGAAATAAAATATAACTTAAATAATGTTGAAAAAGTATGTAAATGTGCGCGCGTTCATTCTTGTAAAATAAAATATAGGAACATTCATTTTATTTCGATCGAAATCCAGTCTCGGGACTGGATTCTCGCCTTTCTTGCAAGGAGGAAAATTAATTAGGGGTGAATTATAATTAAAGTGATTAAACTTGCATAGAAGAAGCAAATTTATAGAGAAGCGTGTAGGGTGTTGTACTAACATAACATGTATCAGTCAATGTAACTACCCTGAGATGCACGCATTTATATTCATAAGGACATCAATCCACGATGACTTCCGTGTCGAATAAGCAGCGCTTTCTGCTATCATGTTGTCGAGAATTATGCTCAGGGCCAGCGAACTATGTACAGATATGGATTATTGAAGGTATGGAATTGCATACGCTATGAAACTAGGTATCTCTTCCTTGTTAGATATTTGCATGTTTTCGAAAACTCGATACATGCATCGACAGAGAAAAATCGACTGGACAGAAAAATCTAAAGTTCATCAGTTTTATATCCTGATAAAGAAGATTGAATTTAAAAAAATTGACAATTTGTATTCTACACACGATTTTTCCTCCATACAAAAATCCAAACTCATCCGGTCATGTTTCAAGAAAATTAATTTTCTCTCTAAACTTGAATCAGTGAAAAGTCACTGAAATTTTTAGTAGTTTAGTGACGATTACTGAAAATTTCAGTGACTTTTCACTGATTCAATTTTAGAGAGTTTGTCTCATATTTTCTCATTATGCATCACTAAAATTGATAAATTCTTTATAGATTCTCTTCAAGAATATCTTAAATTTTTTCCAAGGAAAGTTTTGTCCAAGAAAAAGTTAAATTTTTCTAAAGTATGTCGTTTTATCGACAGCATCGGACGTTTTAAAGGAGACGTGCTTTTCTTCAACAGCATTACTGTGGAAAATGTTAATAATGCAGTAACTCGCGATTCCCTAGTAAATTTTGAGAGAAAGTAGACTAAAAAAGAAATAGGGGTAATGCACTTGACTTAATGTTATTCCGGGCTTTAGATCATCACAATATAAGAAGCAATGAAGCATTGAGTAACGTTTATACTCGCATCTGGCACGAATGTGGAAATCGTTGCGGAAATTCGCACTAACGGCCGATATCTGCATTTTATTCCTTTTTTACCTTTTCGCTTCAGGTACTGTTAGCGGAAAGTCCAATTTTTTGCGGCGAACTTGTTCTACGGTGAAAAATGAAATGGAATTTATCGATTAGAAAAGCTCTAGCAATTCTGAAATTTCCAAATTAAATATAGAACTAAAAATAAAAATAAAAATAAAAATACTTGAATCAAAAAGTAATTTGAAAACTAAATTAACTTAATTAATTTGCCTTGCTTCAAGCTATGAATTATCATAAAATATTTCCGTGAAGCTAATAAGTGTCTAATACATTTTATGACTTTAATTAGTTTCGGTAAACTGTTCGATGAAGAAATTTTGTGGTAGATTGTGATTTTTTTTTTTTGGTTTTCAGTGTGTTTACTCAAAGGTATTCAGGTGGAAATTATTCATTGTATGGCATATCATTCACTGAAAGATACTCGAAATCGAATCGCATTGAATGTCAATCCAATGGTTTATTTCGAAAACATTCCAGGCACAGTAAACCCGAATATTCACAAAATCGAGAAAATCTGTCTTGTATACTTTTAAGTTCTACCAGTTTATAAAAATATTATCCTAGAAATAATTAAGATTCCGATAATGAATCCGTATAAAAGAACCGCAGAACTGAATTCAGTTTTACAGAATTCAATTTCTGTAAACCTTCTGCTAAAAAGGAGAGCTTTAGGACGTATAAAATGGCACTTAAAAAAACGGACATTTCAATGCCTTCAAATGCGAAGCAATTCCGTTTTTGTCGTAAATGTCATTCAAGACTTTTTACAGAAAAAAAGCTTATTTCGCTTAAATTTTTATGAACGCGCAGAAATTTGAAGACATCAAACCGACTTTTTAAATGCAAATTATAATGCCATTTTATGTTTTTCTTTTCACAAAACAGAATATTGAATAGGATCAATGCCTTTTTATTTTTATTTTTATTTTCCTACCCATTGGGACTCGCTCTTACATTTTTCTTTAATCCACCTCTTTTCTTTTTTGACCAGAGTGCATTACCGGCAAGGTTAATTGCTATTTCATAAAAGGGTCATAAGGTCGAACGAGACTTTATTAGAAAGCTTTTCCGTTGAAACAACGAAAACACAAATTCATCAGCACGTAACATATTTCGTGAAAATGGATCCCACGAGAAATGAAACCATTTTCTGGAATCCAAAATAGCTTTGCCTGAAATACTAAACATATAATCGATATCAAAGAATTAAAGAGAAAAGTATCGCCTTCCTAAGATATCTTGTTATCAAAAAAAGGCAAAGTGGCGTTTATAAAGTCCAGAAATATTATGTTGACCCTGTTTGTTTAGTGCGGGAGGCTTTTAGTTGAATTAAACAAGCAAATTTTTATCATCACCTCACTCACCTCCTTCATTATAGTAAAGGGTTAAAAAACCTAACTTTTTACTTAACTTTTTATCAAAGTTTAGTTAGATGGAATTATATATTATAGAGGGTAAAATATCACAAGTGTAAGTATATTCTAGATTTCGTTATACGGCACAATCACATGAAATCAATAAAATTCTACATTTCCAGGATTCCTTGCAATTATCCTGATTATTTTAATAGCATTCAATCCAATTAACTCTAGTTTCATTGATACATAAAATATTAAAAATGGTGGGGGACATACAAGATGGAAACATATTTTTCCACCCGGGGCATTAATAAAAATATATTAAATGAAGAGTAAAGCGAGCAAATGATAGGAATAGAATTATTTATCTCTCCATTTACAAAATTAATCTGACCCATTAACATATATGAAAATGATACATTTTGCTTCAAAACACCTTTTCATAAATCAATATTTAAAAAAGCGTATTTATTTCCATTAGAATTTCAATATACATGATTTTAATCCAAACTTCTACCTATGAAAATTAAAAAGTTGATTAAACCCAGTGTGATTTGATATTCATTCTCTCTTCTCTCCGTGAAATAATTTCAATCCCATTTAAATAACAGTTCACCCTTTGCTCGCTTATTCCTCATGAAAATGTATATCTTATTTAAATTACCATTAAGAGAATTTCGTGCTACTCAATAACATACGATTTCTTCATTTCTCTCGCAGTCTTAATCCTGATAAAAATACGAAATTAATTTTCACGAAATGTCAGTGTAAGTTTCACAATTTCAATTAAGGGAATGCAATTAATTTCACGTGGTTAGAGAAATCAGAACACCGAGATGCCGGCGGCGTATCCGGAAGTGAGAGCTTGCAACGCCTGTTCCTTGCAGGTAATGCGAGACCCAGGTGCACCAGGGCCAAACGCGAACTTTAACCTTTGACCCCGGATGTCAAATATATCGGCGCGCGAAAATCACTCACGTCAATAAATTCAAATATTTGGGATTTCGCGGCCGTTTCCTGTTTATGTCTAGTACGAGAGGCGCCGCGTGCGCCCCGAAAGGAGCGAACGTGCGTTCGCTTTGCTGCCGGCACGTCGACTGATTATTTTCTCTCCCTCAAGTTCCCTCTTTCTCTCTCCCGATGGAGCGTCATTGTGCCCCCTCCCCCCCCCTCCCGCCCCCCTTCCATCCTTAAAACCACCCTTTAACCCATCATCTCCTCACTCACTGTGAGATTTTATTCTATGAGTCTTTTTTCCTATTTTCTGACATTTTCCTCCACAATTTCACCCCCAAGAACCTTGTCTTCGGAACAAATGCATCCCTTGTGCATTTTCATTCCACCCTTTCCCACCCAGATGAAAAATTCGAAATGCAGTGCACGTTACTTCGATCGCAGCTCAATTGGAGTTTGCATCCATGCAGAAATCCTCTTGAAGTTAAGACAGGGTGGAAAAAAGGTGAGAGTAAGCAGATTGTAGAAAAGGAAATCCCGAGTAAACATCAGCCTCAACCCCCTGTGTAAATATTGAAGACTTGGCGGACTAAACGAGCCTTGAAAGTAGAAATGGGAATGAGGAAAGTTCAAGCTTCCTGGGAGGGATATGACTTTTATGGAGATTTTTTTTTTTTTTATAGATGTTGAGATGTAAGTGGAGAAATGTTGATCTTGAGGTTTTTGTGATAATAATAGATGTGATATTTCGTTAATAATCATTTTGTCACGAGTCTAAACTCGAAATACATTGAAAAAAATAGGAATTTTAAGGGAATTTTATGGAATTTTTAAAAATTTCATGGAGTTTTATGAAATTTCTAATAATTTACGTAAAAGTATTTTTAGATATTTTTCTGACTTTTAAAAGATTTTGTGAAATTTTAAAGGATTTCATGGAATTTGATAAGATTTCTAATGATTTTAAGGGATTTTAAATGTGAAGGAATTTCAAGAGTTTTTTAGGAATTTTTAGAGATTTTCATGAATTTTAACGTGGATTTCAAAAGACTTATGATTTTAAACGTTATTATGTGTATTTTTAACGTTTTTAAGTAATTTTTAGGGAATTCAAGAGATTTTTAGGATATTAAAACGATTTTGTAGAATTGTATGGGATTTTAGAATATTTCGTGAAATTTTAAAGGATTTTAAAAGCTTCGTAAAAGTTTTATGAGGTTCTAAGGAATTTGAAATATTGTCCTAAAATTTTAAGGAATTTTATGAGATTTCTAATAATTTTAAGTGATTTCAAGAGATTTTTCTGATATTTAAATGATTTTGTGATCATTTTAAAGGACTTGATGGAATTTTTAGAAATTTTCACGACTTTGATCAGATTTCAATTAGATTTCAAGGTACTTTTGTGAATATGTATTAAATATTAATTAATTATGAATTATTAATTATTAATATTCAATATGTATTTTGTGGGATTTAAATAAGAAATTTAAAACTTTATAGGGAATTTTCTTGAGAAATTTCAAAAGCTTTTTATGATTTTTAAAAGATTTTGTAGAATTTTATAAAGATTTCGAAGGTTTTCATCAAATTTTAAGGGTTTTCAAGAAATGATTCGATTTTTAAAAGATATTGCGTAAATTCTTTTATGGAGATTTTTTTTTATAGATGTTGAGATGTAAGTGGAGAAATGTTGATCTTGAGGTTTTTGTGATAATAATAGATGTGTTTGATATCTCAAATTGAGGGTGGACAAAAAAGGATTCATTTTTGCTTTTTCGTATATAGAGGAAGCTTATTTGCAGTGGTAACAAAATCCTGTTTTCAATATAACTTTTTCGTTTTATTTTTTTAATATATTTCAAGGGGGATATATTGAGTGGCTGAATGTAAATAGCGGACAAAAATATTTCGTTTGTAAAAGTGGGATTCATTTTGTAATATTTTTACTTTGAAGAATTTTTTATTCGACTTTGACAAACGAAGTATTTTTATTCACTTTTTACTTGCAGCCGTTTATATCTAATATAATGTTCTGAAAAATTGTGTCGAGAACTGTGCTGATAAATTTGTGAAATTCGCAGACTTATTCTACTCTGCCAAGTTGAATCCTGTATAGGGATTTCAAGAAATATTTAATTTTAAAACTTCTATATATTATGTAGTTTTATAATTTTTTGTAAAATATTGATATTTTGTTTATAAGTCCTCAAATAATCAAAATTTTACTATTTAAATAGGAAAAATTACTATTGAAATAGTAAAATTTATTATTTTCTATATTAAAATGTCTCAATTTTGGGATTTTGCTCCTACTTACTATCGATATTAATAATTTTTCTAACATAGTTTCTCAGTGTTGATTTAAAAGATTAATGCAGCGATCATGACCCCCGATTTTTGTCAGAATTAAAAAAATACATTATTTAGTTTAGGCTCCCCATGAATTAAAATTGTATTTTTATTTTTTGTTAATTGAAGGCTGAAAAAGCTTCATAAGCTTTAAAAGCCAGTTTACCAAGAAAATTAGTTTGTTCATGGTAATGGATGAAATAAAGGATAAAAGGCATAATTGAGTACTACAAATTCCGCGCTCTTTTGGATAATAAAAAATTTTTTAGAGAATTTAGATTGAAAAATTTTTAATATACCTATGATGTTTTCTCTAGTTCGAAAGTTCGAGTTTTACATAATTATTCGTAATAATAAAGATAAACAAAATTGTTTATTCACCAATTGGAAAAATCATGCCATGTATATTTGCATAAAACGCTCTGAATTACGTAAACTTGCAGAGCTTTCATATAAATATTTACCTCGCTTTCGTCGAACAGGTGGGTTTGTCAAAACGAGGGAGAAAACAATTCAAAAACGAGGCGCCCTTTTGCAAATTAGAGAAGTGTCAGCATATTACGCATTCAAATGTGCTCTCACTCACTCAATATCCACTAATTTTCATTCCCTTTGCAAATTCACTTATTATGATTTTCAATCCAACCTTCATTGAAGTTTCATAATCAAAATTAATGCATAATAGAAAACAAATTATCCAAAGAGAAAATTAATTTCCTTTATTTTCTACTAGAAATTGAAGTATTGCAATCAGTACTCTCTAAATCTGAATCAATAAAAAGTCACTGATTGACAGTGAAATCTCACTGATTCAAATAGCTAGAATCCGCTCACTGATAATCAGTGAAAAGTTACTGATTTATTCAGTACAAAGGGATAATGTGGACCAATAGTTGGCAGCACTTGTACCTTCTTAATTTAGCCTGAGATTTAAATAATACTAAAAGCACACTTCTACTATGAAATCTAAATTAAAATTCCAACGTGAATAAAAATTGTTTAAAAATATGAAATTAGTCCTATTATTAAAAATTAAAAATTTTCTGCAGCAATATCGATATGTGCTACAGGAAATTTTCAATTTTTGCTTCCTCATAGAGGAAGCTTTGTAGTGGTGACAAAATCCAGTTTCCTAAAAAAGGTTTTTTTGAACATATTTCAAGGGCAATATATCTAATATGATCATCTGAAAAAATGTCCGGATGTGTGTGTGTGTGTGTGTGTGTGTGTGTCACGATCCTGCAATTTCTTGAAAACGCGTAGAGATAAATTGATAAAATTTTACATAGTTATTCCACTACATACCTAGTTGAATTTCTTGCAAAGGTTTCACAAAATATTTAATTTAAAAAGTTTTATTTACTTTTATAATTTTCTTAAAATTCATTTTTCCACTATAACTTCTCAAATATTGAAAATTTAAAGCTAGTGTAAGGGAGATGAAGATTCCTTTCATCGAGATGAATCGATTGACCTATATGATTAATGCATTTCATTAAAAAATAAGCATGTTAAAGTTAATTGTATTTTCAAAAATTAATTTTTCGACTATAACTTTTTAAATAATCAAAATTTTGACTTGACGTAAGGAAAAAAAAAAATTCTTTGTGTCGAGACGAATCGATTGACCTGTATGATTAATGCATTTCATTGAGAAATAAGAAAGTTATGGTTCTATTTAATTTTGAAAAATTAGTTTAACAACTATAACTTCTCTAATATTCAAAGTTCGAAGCTGACGTAAGGGAAATAAAGATTCCTTGTGTCGAAACGAATCGATTGACCTATAATTTTAATCCATTTCATTAAAAAATAAGAAAGTTATAGTTATTTATAATTTTGAAAAATTAATTTTTCGACTATAACTTTTTAAATAATCAAAATTTTGACTTGACGTAAGGAAAAAAAAAAATTCTTTGTGTCGAGACGAATCGATTGACCTGTATGATTAATGCATTTCATTGAGAAATAAGAAAGTTATGGTTCTATTTAATTTTGAAAAATTAGTTTAACAACTATAACTTCTCTAATATTCAAAGTTCGAAGCTGACGTAAGGGAAATAAAGATTCCTTGTGTCGAAACGAATCGATTGACCTATAATTTTAATCCATTTCATTAAAAAATAAGAAAGTTATAGTTATTTATAATTTTGAAAAATTAATTTTTCGCTTTATGTTCTCAAATAGGGGAACCTGGCGTGGAATGGGTATTAGGGTAAAATGATGTTCTTCAATATCGATCAATTTTCTGTAAAAAGTTTTATGTACTTTTATAATTTTCGAAAAATTCATTTTTTCACTATAACTTCTCAAATATTCAAAAATGAAAGCTGATGTAAGGAAAATAAAAGTTCCTTGCGTCGAGGCGAATCGATTGACCTATAAGATTAATAAATTTCATTGAAAAATACAAAATTTGTGTTTAATTGTAATTTTCGAAAATGAATTTAATGATGATGTAAAGAATGCTTAATGCTTCCTCTATGAGGAAGCAAATCATATTTGCTTACAGGAAGCAAAGTGCTCATTGAATGAGTACATAAGTTGATACAACTTCACAGCTAGTTTTATAGTGTTCGCGTCGTGGTTCGCGTTTACATCAAATTTCCAAAAATAACAAGTATACTTTATTGAAATTTATAAAGTTTATATCGGTTGACTAATTAAATTAGTAAGAACTTACTGATAATTAGTGGACTAATTACTAAATTGATCAGTGAAAAGTCTCAAATGACTGATTCGTCAATGAAATACTTAATCACTAATTAAATCAGTGAAATTTTCACTGATTCAAATTTAGAGAGTAGTGTATTTATAAGAAAAAGAATTTATTATTCCCTTGAAATTTTATACGTGATTATGAGAAAAGTAATCAGGAAAATGAAAAGTGTTTTAATTTTCTAGGAAAATTGCTCACTCTTGACATTATCATGAACTGGAGAGTTTAAACAATCTGAAGTCGAGATTAAAGCTGTCCAAAGAAGTAAAAAAAAATCCATCTGAAAATTCCAGAAATGGGAATTATTTTATAGTTTCTGAATTAAGTTCTGAATAATTAGTTATATATAAAATTGTACCCAGAATCTTTTGATACCCCGGCCTTCGAAGTCGACACAGACAAATTAAAAATTTTGCATATGAAATAGAATAATAGATAAACCTTCCCTTTTTAATTATCTGTGCAAAAAGGACGGCGGATACAAAATTAATTAAATTCCCTATTACTCCCTCTGTTCCATATTTTATATACTGTCTGTCTTGTTCGACTTTCACCCCTTGAAATTTCATTCCTTGTCATCATTGCGTAATTATTAGAGATGTTTTCACGATCCTCTTAACAATCTTAATGACTCTTGATATATGGAGGCTGTTCAATGTTGGAAGTTGATTCAATGTATAAATTTATATAAATGACATTTTGAATGCTACTCTAGATGTAACTGAGAATTTTCCGAATTCAGAACAAGTAATATATATTGCATGCTTTACATTCAATTCGTGAATAATAATATAATAAACTATGATGTGTACATATATCGCAGATTTCCCCTGGAATAATTGGAACGCAAAGTTATGATTATTTATTACAAAATAAAGCTATTATTCCATCCAGATTAAAGTGTTTATTTCTGTATTTAAGCCCTCTTTTACGACTGCCACTGCAGTAAAATAGGAAATTGAACAATATAGGAACTTGCATGGCATTACGACAGACAATATAACACGAATCGTATATCTCGGTCTAACTGACGAGTTAATTGGAATCGTTTAATGATTTAGCGTAATTTTGAAGGCTTCTAAATTCAAAACTTCCAAACTGAGCGCATTATTTCATATAAGGCAGTAATCGATTATACATTATTCTAACTTTATAAGGAATGAAACTTGTTCAAGACTATTTTTGGTTCTGCATCTATGTTAAAGTTTTTTTCAAAGAGGTTTACATTATCTATATAAATTATTAGTTTCTGTAATGATGGGTTACAGTTTTAATACCCAACTATATAGATTATCAAATTCAATAAAATTACTCATATATATCACGCTAAGTGCTTTTAAAACTGCCTAGCTACCTATAGTAGAATATAAAATAATCATTACTATGAATTCAGAATTATCGCTGCCAACAAAAAATACTCGCATTTAGATTTCATGAAATCTAAATCTAAATCAGTGAAAAGTTACTGATTCATTCAGTGAACAGATGTCACTGATTAAATCAGTACAAAGAAATAATGTGGACCGATAGTTGGCAGCACTTATACACCTTTTATGAATTCAAAATTTCCACAATTACTGAAATTACAGATTGAAATTGGAACTTGATTTCCAAAAATAATAAGTATACTTTATTGCACCCAGAAAACAGTTTCCTTTATTTAAATCAAAGAAATCAGAATATTAATATACAATCAAAGAAACATTTCTTTGATTCAAACAAATTTTTTTTTTAATTAAACAAACACTTTCTAAATCTGAATTAGTGAAAAGTAGGTCATTGATTTACTTTAGTGAAAAATTCTACTAATTGTTAGTCATTTTTGACTAAAACTTTAATGAAAAGTTGAAAACTTACTAATTGAAATAGTGAAATACAACTAATAATTAGTGAAAATTTCACTAAAGTAAATTAGTGACCTACTTTTCACTAATTCAGATTTAGAGAGCAGTTTCTTTAAATTTAAATAATTCAATATAATTTTGTTTGAATCAAAGAAACTTCGTTTGAATCAAACAAAATTATTTTAAAAGAAAGAAAGTCTTCTTTAATATAAAGAAATTTTAAACTTGAGTTATTAAAATAAAAGTTTTGATTTAAAACAAGTTTTTTTCTGAGTGTGAAATTTGTAAAGGCTATATCGGTTCACTAATTAAATTAGTAAGAACTTACTGATAACCAGTGGACTAATTACTGAATTGATCGTTGAAAAATCTCAAATCACTGATTCATCAGTGAAATACTTAATCACTAATTAAATCAGTGAATTTTTCACTGTTTCAGATTTAGAGATCATGATTTCGATATTATGCATGAAATGATGAAATAGCTTCCGTTGAAAATTAATATTTTATATTTTGACACATTAATTGCTCAATTCAACTCTCAATTAACACGATTGTAGTCCGGATATTATTAGTGGCAAACATGCATGCTGTTTAGTGATAAATCGTTCGGTTAGAAGCCCGTGATATATATGAATAATATCTATGTACATACACTGAGAAAAAAATACTCGGAAATCAATAAATATATATACTTTTGAATTAATAAATCTGTTCCAAAAGCAGATATTTTATTGATACAAATGAATTTTTAAAGAAACAAGAATTACTCATTTCCATACAATATTACACTGAGAAGAATGTTTGATGCGGACAACAAAAATTTTGTTGTTATAGAAGCAACAAAAATTTTTGGTTGTGCCAACCAAATTTTTGTTGAACCAACCAAACAATTTTTGTTGTTTCTATAGCAACAAAAAGTTTTGTTGTCCGCACCAAACATTTTTCTCAGTTTATACATTTTAAAGTATATAAATTTGAATCAATAAAATACCTGCTTTTGCAAGAGATTTATTAATTCAAAAGTATATTTATTGATTTCCGAGTATTTTTTTCTCAGTGTATATAAATGTACTATAATAAATAACAAATCAATATTTTCCTGCAAATATTAAACAGATGCACTTCAGTGGTTTTTCAGTTGAAAATATCACCAAAGTTTCAGAAGGAATCACTTAATATAGTGTAGTAACTTTTTAGATAGTAACTTTTCCTACTTAGAAAATCGCTCAATGATTTTATAATCTTTCATCCACACTCAGAAAAAAACTTTTTTAGATCAAAACTTTTATTTTAATAACTCGAATTTAAAATTTCTTTATTATTTAAGAAAACTTTGTTTCTTTTAAAATAATTTGGGTTGAAGTTTCAGACGTCTGGTCTGACGATTTTTTTATATTTATTGGAATAATAATAAAAAAAAGTTTCCACAGTTCCCAAAACCCAAAATTTGTATTTAACAATTTGAGAAAATTTAGCGGAATTTTAAAGAGACTTTAAAGAATTGCAAAAGATTTTATAAGATTTCAAAAATTATTAAAATATTTCCAGAGATTTATAGTAATTTTAAGGAATTTAAAGGGATTTTTAAGTGAGCTGAAGATTTAAAAATTTTTAAAGAATTTCAAGTAATTTTAAGGGATTTAATTTAATTTACTTCACATTAGAATAAATTCCTTAAAATTTCTGAAAATCACTTAAATTGTTTTGAAAGCTTTTGAAAATTTTTAAACACTCTTGATTTCTTTTACAATCCATTGAAATTCCTTACAATCACTTAATCACTAAAATCTATAGAAATTTCTAAAAATCTCTGGAAGAATAATAGTATTTTATATATGATAATAAATATTTTGATAAATATAACAATCTCTTATAAAAATCCCTTAAAATCTTGTGAAAACTCTTCAAAATCCTTAAACTGTTTTGAATTCTTTTGAAAATACTTTGAAGTTCATTAAGATATCTTGAAATTCTCCAAAATCACTTAAAATCTCTATAAAATCCCTTGAAATTTCTGAAAAACCCGGGCAACGCCCCGTCAATTTCTACTAGGTAAATAAATAAAAATAAAATGATTTTGGGAATTTCTTTTTGATATCTTAAGCCAATAAATGCAAAAAAAAATTGAAATAAAAATGTTCGTCAGACTAGACATCTGAAACTTCAACCCAATGTATGAATCAAAGAAATATTTCTTTGACCGTATATCAATACTATGATTTCTTTGATTTAAAGAAACTGTTCTCTGGGTGCTTATTTTAAAAAAGTTGAAATTTAAGTGATTTTACGAAATTGAAAGGAAATTCTCTATAGTTCTTACCAAATGTTAAAATTATTGCAAGGAATGTTATTGAAACTTATTGAGATACCTGAAATTACACAAGGAATTACAAGTTTTTATATTTTAGAAATTAAAAATCCTGATTTATTTTACTTCGAAAATTTGCAAATCCTTTGCTTTGAAGTTGTCTCGAATTCTCAGAATCTTTTTAGCAAAAGGAGTCTGTATAAAAAATATATTTACAAAATAAATAGCGAAATGAATGAAATTTCAAGTGATTCGGAATTCTGACAGACGCATCTGGACGAATAATCGAACATCGAAAATATTCTCGTTTTTCTTAAATGTGCTTTTCTCCAGATTTCTTATAACAGAATGTCGGTTGCAGTTCATTCCGCTCGAAATAATAAATGTCGTTGGGGGATGATTAGCATAATTGAAAGTTTCCGCAAACATACGTAGCGAAGAGAAATACAAGCAGGGTAGCTGCCAAGAGCAGCGAACGCATGACGTATTCGAAATCGATGAGATTTTGAGAGGGATGGGGCAGACAAAGGTGGAGGTTGAAGGTAAAGTTATAGGGTTCGTCCCTTATAAGTTCCTATAATATTATAGGTAGTCCCAGTGGTACCGTCCAAATAAGATCGCGTTAAAGCATCTCAAAGCTAAAAATATCCCCCACATCTATAACTTAAAGTATCCACTTTCTCTTATCACGTCTCCAAATTCACATAGTATCACATTTCAAGACACTGGCCTAAAAAGAATTCGAATTCGTAATCTAGAGTAATTTATCGTAAAGAATTAGTTTGGATGTGTGTAATCTATATTTTATATAGGAAAGCATACATCAATTAGTCTGGAGTTCAAATAAAATTGAACGTCAAATTCAAAGCTCAAAAGCTTATGCAAATTAACGAAGAGTGTTCCAAATTTATCACGTGGTTCGTTAACGATTCATCGCCTTTTTGTACCATTTTATTCACAGAAAGCCAAACCTGTGTCAATTTATAGACTCTGTCGAATGCTTACTAAAAAGCAGCACCTTTTCACAATTTCCACTTCATTGATCTCAATTTTTCGATTTTTATTCGATGGGTTTAAAAAGGCGATGATTTATTGAAATCAGGAAAACGGCCAAATTTTACGTTATATATTGTATGTATGTATATATATATAAATATACTTTTTGCAAACTTTTATGCATGCGATTTATAGACTGAAGGGTCTTATTATTTATGAGGTCGTAGATTTTTTTTTGCAAGAGGCGAATAAAAAAATATGTGGGAAAAAAGAGAATAAATTATTTTTTGGAATGTTTCGAAATTACTACTATAAATTTCTTTACGTATTATTTAATTGAAAATAAAGTACATACTTAATTTTTACCGATTAAAAAAAGAACCGGAAAAAAGGAAGTACAATTTAGTTTTCAAAACGAGAAAAATGTAGTTCCTCCTTTTCTTACTAAAGGCAGCACCTCTCGAGAAAGGAAATTCCCGCAAATTCCGACTTGGAAAAATGAGGTGAAGAAACAGAGATAAATATCTACAAATACATATCACTATTTCATTTTTTTATTTCAGATTATTTTTTAATATGAAAAACTATCTGAAAATAGTTCTCCATAATTGTTTAACCCATAGGAGAAGTTTTTGAATAGTTACAATCAGTATTGGGTATAAGTTACATTTTTAAGTTACAGTTACTAGACAAGTAACTTCAAGTTACCTAAAAAGTTACTTTTTTTGCTTCCTTAATTTTTGAATTTAAAAATAAAAATAATAAATGTAAGATTAATAAAATTATTTTTTATTATTATATTACTATAATGTAATTAATTTAAATAATTTAAAACCGCGCGATTTTCAAATTCGAATCTTTAATTTCTTTCTTTTTTATTAAACAAAAAATGTAAATTGACCATAAAAAAGAGATATAAAAAAACATAAAGTAACTTCAAAATAACTAAAATTAAGTTACAAGTTACTGCAAAAATCGTAACTAAGTTACGTTACAGTTACTTTTTGAAAATAGTAACTAAAAATACCCTAAATAGTACCCTAAAGGTTACAAATAACGTAACTTTTTAGTAACTTAGTTACTTGTAACAAGTTACTACCCAACACTGGTTACAATTAGTATTACATACAGGCAAGAAAACAGTTACAGAAGTGTTACCAACCGATTTAGAAAGAAAAGCGCCTTATCATGGTTTACCCGACATACAACAGTGGATGTAGGTGACCGGCGAAAATCTGTTTTACCGACAGTAATTTACATACGCTAAGTCCGCAAAGCAGAGTCAAGCCATTGAACGAAATGTGGTGTGACGTTTGTGATATTGTGGTTTATTTAACGAATTATTAGACAGGATTTCGAAATATTAATCCATAATGTGTTAAAGCAATCTCAAAGTGAGTTTTCTCAGTAATTGTTGCTGAAATTGACAAGGAAAATCAATTACTTAAGCGTCAGCGGTCTTCAGCTGAAACCTAACCTGCACCTATTACGACGTTTTGTATGCTTATCGTGCAATTACAGTAATAAATTAGTGATAACCGATTAAATCCAGAAAAAACAAACTTTTATATGTTTAAAGTTTTACGACTGTTTAAACAAGAAAGATAAACCCAAATTCCAAGACGTTTCTAGACGAAAAACGGTTTCTAGTATCTGCTAGTATCAGTTTGTATTTTTTTGCGAAAAAAACGTTTAATTTCGTTTAACTGGTCAAACTCTGGTAAACTTAATTTCTAAAAATGTCTACTAAACGGAAATTCGAGGAAGTATCACCCAGTGAAGAAGTTGGAAATGCCTTCAAACATACTTTGGACTCTGATGAAGAAGACGACGAAGTGGTGGAAGAATCATATAATGTTATGAAGGACGATGATTTTGAGGGTATGTTTATCATATTTACACTCGAGTCTTTCAAATGTCAAGAAATTTTTGCCAGAGGTTGGGAGAAAAAAATTTGGGAGAAACTTGACTTGACTTTTGGGAGAACTTGAGATTTGGGAAGTTGAGATTCGAGAGACTCGAGTGTATTTAATTTATTAATCTATGAATATTAAATATTCTTCGAAAATATCTTTAAAAATGTAAACTTATATATTTGATTTTATTTATCAGGACTGGAAGAAGGACCTACTGCTGCAGAAACGAACATTGGCTTCACTGCATTTAATATGAAGGAAGAACTCGAAGAGGGATATTTTGATAAAGATGGACACTACCTTCCAAACAAAACGAAAGAAATTAGAGATAACTGGCTCGATAATATTAACTGGGTGGAGGTGAATAATGAAATATTAAAGTGTTAATCATATAAAAAATGAATTGATTACATTGTGTACTGAGAAAAGAACTTCATACTATCTTAATCCTAACAGGTCCATCCTGCAGGAAGTAAAACACTCAAAGAAAAAGAAGGATCGGATACGTCGGATAGTGACAATGACGAAGATCCGAACAAGTCATTTAATCCAATTTCACTCTATAAAAAGATAATAGAGTACCTCCTACCTGGTGAAAATATAAGAAAAGCATTGTGTAGACTTGGTAAGTTACCAAATAAAAAAGATTGTGATAAAATGGTTTTTCTATTTATTATTTATGATTTGGATTTGAAAATAATTATCAATATTTTTTCAGGCAAAGGAAAAAAGCACTTGTCAACAGCAGAGAGATGGAAGAGGAAGAAGGATCCAGTATTGGCCGCAGAGGACGATGCGTCTTCGGCAAAGATCGCTGATCTTACGGAATTGGCTAACGAATTACTAACTAGAACTGGGAATATGAATATATATGAAGAAACCTACGAGAAAATTAAAGAAATGGTTGGTCCAAAAAAGATCTCGTAACCTGATTCCTATTTATTAAGAGTTACTTTACATCTGCTTTACATTTTCTTAATGAATAATTTTTCAAACTATCTTTCAGGTTGAACCACCCAAGAAAGAAGTTCTAGACATGTATGCCGATGACTTTGAGAGTAAGGAAAAAGATAAACTTGTTGGTGATACTTCTAAAGGTGAGATTTAAAACTTTGAATATCTTCCACTATCTAATGTTTTGTTATAAATAAATAAGTAAATAAATAAAGTCTCATTTTATAATCTGTTACAATTCACTTGTTAAATTGATTTTAACTCAAATATTACACTTTCGCAGAAGAACAGACACCAGAAAATCAATCCGAGAAGGAAGATGACGGAAACGTTACCTGGCAGTTGAAGTGGTCTCAAAATGAAGATGCGGAAATAAGCGGTCCGCATAAAACGGAAAAAATGCTTTCTTGGTCGAGGGAAGGTTACTTCAAAAAGGGTGCTTGGGTTCGTAGAACTGGCCAGGAAGGACAATTCTACAGTGCTGCAAGAGTTGACTTTGATTTGTATCTCTAATTTCCTTTTTCAACAGTAATTTGAGATGCATAAAATACGACAAAAGTTTCTGCTTACCGAAGCAAGTTTCCTTAGAAATAGTTTAATAGTAACTTAAGGTTTTCGATTTTTTTTTTTTGAGGTTTCTGATTTTTAGCACAATATAAAGATTGTACAGATTGAAGTATGGTATGAATATATTTGCCAGTGGAATTGAAGCATTTTTTTAGAAACTTATCACTGTATATACTAAGTTAAACTTAAAAAAATAGAAATAAAATGAAGTCGTATACGCAAGATAATATTCATTTATTAAAAACATCAATAATTTAAATTATAATTTAAATAAAATATTTAAAATTGAGTATATGCATTCAATGGAGAAATGACTTGTGGATATTTACAAATGGTTTCAATTAGATGAGTTTATTTTTAACTTCTTCGTCTGCGGGTTGCTGTTCTTTTTCCTCCGCTATAATAGTTCTTCGTATCTGAAACTCTTTGAGACGAACTTCCATATCTATCATGAGCTGAGTGATCCAGGTGGATAGGCGAACCTGCAGAAAAAATTCAATAAATGTGATAAAGAACGTGTAAATATCTCTTAAACTCTTTAGAGTTTTTTTTTAAATAGTAGGCTTTTAAATGTTAGATTAATGATATTTTTTTTGCAGAAACAGAATCGGAGAATATTTCGAGACTGCTTTGAAGCTGAAACCTGCCTTTGAATGTTTATCTTTTTCGTAGCTTAAAAATTAATTCCAAGTACTCTCATCCCTTCTTTGAAGTTTCAAGGGTGGAAAAATAAGGGGACTTTAAAAAGTCAACACCAAGGGGAAGAGTACCCTTCTCAAATATTACTTCCACACAAAAGAAAGTTGGAAAAAATTGCAAAGTGGTAAATTACTCTCTATAAAGCACAATTTAAGAAAAACTAGCCAAATGTTATAAAATATAATTGTCTTTTTTTTTCTTTTAGTAGGTAAAAAAGAAGCATCGCCATTACCAAAATCGTATGCTGGTTCGTAAGAGATTGGATAAGGACTTGAGTAGGGAACTGGTCTCTTGAAAACATCAGCAAACTTGAATGCGAAGATTATTGCAGCAGCAACGACGGACACGAGGATGATTTTGGCCTTTATCAACACCAGGGCGATCCAACTTTTAAGGCCTCCCAACACTGTGGATTGAGTAGAGAAGTTCGTTATTTTACCTTGTGCATATTATTCTCCTTTATCACTATACATTCGAATCTCTCGGCGTCGCCTAGATTCGCCGTTGGGTGGTACAATATAGAAAAGGAAGCCGAGGTATGCAAATGTAATTATGTAAATGATGTACCAGCTCGTAACGATAAAAGTGAATATGTAATTACGCAGATAAACGCTGCTGAAGCCGCAGTGCCTGGCTGGAAAACGTCAGACGTGCCAATATTTACTTAAGTATTTTTGTATTATAAAAATTTAAGGAAAATAGCCAAATTAATTTTTTTCAAGAGAGCGTTCCATAAAAATACCTCATAAAAAATGCAAAAAGATTTCAGAAAGTTAAGGGCATTGGACCCAAGTGTTAAGCTCAAAATGCAATTCTCCATTTTACTCTATTTTATCGCTCTGTACGCATAATTCTAGTTAAAAATTGATTAATTCTACACAAGTAAAATATTCCAAATTTAATATTTGTTAAGCAAAATGAAGAAATCGAATTTTTAGATTAGAACTTGGCTCAACACCCTTAATAAGTGTCTGTATTGTAAGTTTCGATAAGGGAATCTCAATCTCTTTAATTAAATTTTAAATTTAAATGTAAAATAGTCAAGGTTTTTAAATTGAAAGTGAAATTGTATTTGGCTACATTCTGAGTGTTCATCATTAGAGGGAAACTTACATAAGAGATGATGATACTTGTGTTTCCGCGCCTCGAGTTCATTTCCGTGTGGTCCATTGTCATCGATGTCATTGTTATTCAAGAGTTTCGCCGATTGAATGGGAATCATGCAAATTGTCGCGAGAACCAGGAAAATCAAAATTCCCGACCGATTCACTGTCACTGCCATTGCGCGAGTTTCCGTTTTGAAAGTGGAACTTTTTGGAACCGGAATTATATACCTATTCGCGCGGCGGTCGCAAACTCTTTGTGTAACTAAAGCTGAGCTACTTTTTCCATTTTCTCTGCGGGCAATACGTCAGTAAACATCAACGATATTCCTTATTAGACCACTGCTGTCAATTTTACGAGTTACTGCACAATTTAATTTGATTTCAATTTAAAAGTCTCATTAATCAATTCTGAATTCTAAATATTTAAAATTGTTAAGGCTTGTTCTAATCAAATGGTTCCACTTTCATTATACATTATATAATAAAACTTTATAAAAGTTATTTATTAATCATTCTAATTAAAACCTAGTTGGTAAAAATTAGTTGCGCGAGCGTAGCTAGCGCAATTAATTTATTTTGATGCTGAAAGGCTTTACTTCTTTGTTAGTTATTTAATTTTCTGAAACGATTTGTATGTATATACATCAACTTTAATCGGATAAAGTTTGCTACTGACTTCAAAAATATCTAATTTTAAACGTCAAACAACTTTTCAGTTTAACTTCATATTTCGAGGAAATGCAGTTTGAGATTAAAATTTAAAAGGATTTATAAAAAGGTCTCTGCAATGAAATATCTAACTATAATTAGTAGACTAGTTTATAATTAATGAAGCATACTAATTATAAATTTAAATATAATTATTATGAGTTACTATTATTTTTTGAGAATTTCTTAATCTTTTGTCAATTTTGTAACTTGTTACTGAATAATAATTTACTAATAAAATTAAATTTGATAAAAAAGAACGATAAAATGTATAATTATAAAGAAACTAAATTGCTGCTTTGCATTTTAAAGCCAGTTTCTTGACTACATTCATTTTCTATTTGGAGTTTAATTTGCAAGTTTGAAGTAAGATTTTGAATTCTGTCACATCATAACTTTGCAAGCGTGTAAAGTTTAGCTTCGCTTTATGTACATACACAATTTTCAAGTAAACTGACTCAGTATTTAGATATTTAAATATATGGAACTTTAATTTATATATTGATGAGATTCTTCTTAATTGGAATAAAATCACTCATGCTACCAATAGATAGCTTCGAAAGCAAGACATTAAACTTTAAAACTTGTTTTTTCAGTCAGATCTGCTTATTATCAGCTAGCAAATATTCAAGATTAAAAAATTGTAACAGGAGACGCCTTATAAATAAATAAAGTTATAATATATGGTTAAACTATAGTTAGCCGCAAATATCCCTGGAGGGTTCTGCAATAATACCAATCATTTTTTATTTCCAGAGATGTCACCTCGCAGCATCAGATGGACGAATTATTTTGTGAACTGACTGAAAGGGGGAAAAGCTTCCAGCACCTGGGGTCACTAAATTTGGGGATACACGACTGATGTATCGCCCAAAACATGAAATACGTCTTCACATATTCAGGCTACAGACGAGGACGACAAAAAAGTGTGAAGGAAGAGAAAAAAGAATTATTACAGGAAAAGGAAAGACAAACACACAATTAAGATAAATAACGAGCCTCTATCTCAAAATTAAATGTACATACTCGTCGGCGCGTTAGAAAACTAACGTATTACGCAATATACAATTTTATAATTTTATAATTGTACGCTTTAAACAATTTTCCGTTCATCAGTAACGTACGAAATTTATATGTTAAATTACTTAAAATATCTCATGTTCGTAGACATGAAGTGCATAAATATACATTATATAAGATCATTATTTCCTTTGAAACGAGATTTTCTTCTACGGCTCTCGTTGAAAGATTGCTGAAGTACATGGGCAAGGGCTCTCTACTTTATTTCCTAGGCTGATAAGCGACTAACGAGGCGATACGAATTATTATCGAGAGACACGTAGACGCGATATAGAGTAGAATGTAATTACAAGAAGATTTTTCCATCATAGTTCCCTTCTTTTCGTTCCCAAAGAAAGTTAGCGCTAAACTGTTTCCGTTTAAACTCGTGAGGTGTTAAACAGCAACGACAAGAGAAAAGATCTATTGGAACTAGAAGACGCTAATAAGTTTCTCTTTCTAAGTTTCAAGTGCTTTCACTGTATTCATTTGTCAAAAATTAGGGACCTATTTCTGTCATCGAATTTTCAATCTGAGACTTTAACTACAATTTGTAATTTCGGTAGCGCAAGCTTTTAAGTTAAAAGCTTTCTAATTTGAAGTCTTGGAATTTGGAACTGATGTAAACTATGCGTGTTTCCAAATTTAAAGAATTTAAATTTAGAGTCTTCCAAATTGCACTCATTTAAATCAGAAAGCTTTCTGTTTGAAAGTGTTGATTTTTTGAAGTGTAAAACTAAATTAGATAGATAACGTGAATGGGTAGACCTACAATAACTATAAATAATAACGAAGAAAATTGATAAAAGGAACAATTGGGAAAACAAATGAACAATGGGTGAACAGCACATACAAGGTGGATAGGTCGAGTAACTGACATGACAATGAGAGACAAGATACACGAGGTGCAATAGCGGACATACACAGGAAGGATGTGACGAATGCTCGACATTATTTGGGCGTTTGTATGCACATACAAAAATAGCCGCCAAACGCCTTCTTAACAAAACTGGTGTCGGGAACTTGAGTCGACACCCTTCACCATCATCCCCAGGGACGCACTTGTCCCTCAAAAAGACCTCAACTCGAATATTCTTTGTAATTAATTTTGATACCCTCTTATGGACGTTGGACCCAAGAGTTAAGCTTAAAATTCAATTCTCCATTTTACTCAACGAAAATTTTAGATAAATATTTTTCCGGTCTGTAGCGCTAATCTTTTTTCAAATATAAGACTGCGTACAGAGCGAAAAAATATTTAGTTTCGATACTTTTTGCAAAAAACGAAGAATTCAAAATCTAACTTCAAAATTGAATATCTTCATTTTACTTAAAAAATATTTGAACTAAATATTTTCTCGCTCTTTACGCATAATTCTAGTTAAAAAGTTATTAATTCTACAGAGGGAAAAAATTTCAAATTTAATATTTGTTGAGTAAATTGAAGAAATCGAATTTTTAGATTAGAGCACCAAGTAGAAAGAAATTTTTGTCTGATAGTGGCAGAACAAACTTTTTCGTCGAACATTATTGTCGTTAGATTTTCTTTCTAAGTAGGTACGATAAAATAGAAGAAGCTTTTTAAAAAAGCAACAAAAAATATTGCTCTACCACATCATTTGGCACGAAAGTCTGAGATTCGAAAATAATAAATACATCTGGCTCAATTTCAGCTTTGCTTTGCGGAGTTCTTTCATTTTTTGACACTTGGTCTTTGGATTAGAAAGAAGGAAATTTGATATATTATCCACAGCAAGCCGTTGAGTAAGGGCGATAAAAAAGTTATCAAGTCTTGAGAGAAAAGGGTCAGAGCAACCTAGTTCTGGTTGCGACCCTGATCGTCCCTCTAGCCCTCTACAAGATGCACATAGCATGACTAACGAGTCGAGCTAAGTGCCGCTGAAGAATCTCGAGGGTCCAACGGATGAGGATCATGAAAGAATGAACAGAATATTTCGCGTCTGCTTGTCAGGAAAACTGAAAATTCATTTGCACTCTCAGTTAGGAAACTGAAACTGAACTGACTCATGAAAGAGTTGTATCGGTTCGTCCAGAGCGTTGCCAGAGTGCTTTGCAAATGCACCGCCTGAAACAAGAGTTACTCGACTTATTTACAAAATAACGCACAGGTTTCGTTTCAGCTTGCGTATGTGGTGCATAAAACTGATGTCGCTCTCTGGACGAAAATCTGCATATGAATGGAGAAAGGGAGGAGTGTCATCAACGTTCTAGTTATTGAGTTTTGTCATTTCCGTACTAGATAGTTTTGTTCTCTCCCCATGTATGAATATGATTAAACAGTCAATAACGAGAATTTCAATACAGAAAGTCATCTGCAGACTGTGACAATTTCCAGTCGATCCAATTTTCTAAATTTCAATTTATTTTTTAACAGGGTGTCGACTTGACCGGGAAAACGGGAATAAAAATGTCAAAAGAAACAGTTTCCAATTCTAAAACACTAAAGTTTGATTTTTTACATGACGTTGCCCGGAATTTTAAGAGATTTAATAGAGTTTAAAAGAACTTTAAAGAGACTTTTCAGGATTGCAAAAGAATTTAGGTGATTTTAAGGAATTATAACAGATTTAAAGAGATAATACTAATATAAATATGTTTCTTTTAAGGGTGTTGGAGCCAAGTTCCAAACTAAAAATTCGATTTCTTCATTTTACTTAACAAATATTAAATTTTGAATTGTTTCCCCCTGTAGCATTAATCTAATTCAAATATTTTTTAAGTAAAATGAAAATATTGAATTTTGAGATCAGATTTTGAATTCCTCATTTTACGCAAGAAGTATCGAATCTAAATATTTTTTCGCTCTGTACGCAGTTTTATATTTGAAGAAAGATTTGCGTTACAAAGCGAAAAAATATTTATCTATAATTTTCGTTGAGTAAAATGGAGAATTGAATTTTGAGCTTAAGATTTGGACCCAACCCCCTTAACTGAATTGAAAAATCGAAAAACTTGACCGGGAAAAACCGGGAATTTGCAATCGTCCTCCGAATCGCCACCCTGTTTAAGTGACAAGCTCGCGCTTTAATATAATGAAAAAACTGGACTTGAAAAGCTTGTTCTGGTCATGTAAAGGAATGTTAAAAAGAAAAGGTTTCGAAACAAAGAGTTAATTCTCGCCTTTGTGAGGAGCAACAATGTCCTTTTCTTTGCAAGTGAATTTGTGATCAATGTTTGTCGGGCTAGCGTTTGACGACGTGCACGAGTCGGCCCATAAAAACACAAAGAGATGTTCCCGTCAATACTGAAACACGTACAATTGAGTTCGTTCTGCATCAGTATATTTTTTTCTCTCGTTTCATATTCAAAACGTAACAGCGCCTCAAAATGTAACATCATAAATCAATAAATAAATATATGTATATAATATATATATATATATAGTATTACTATTTGTATCTTTAACCTTACGCAATTATGTATAATTTTATTATTTATTTATAAATGCCTGTGTATAATATAAGTCAATGTGCCGTTTTTTTAAATAGAATCTCATTCATTATTGCTTCGATTTACATGTGGTATCAAAAAACCGTGAAAACTCCCAAACACACGTCTATGGATGATTCTCTATATTAAGATCACTTTTGCTATCAGCAATTTTTTTACAAAAAGGATTTCATAATTAATAATGCAAATTTTTGAAAAGACTACAATTTATTAAAATCAGTAAACATAAATACTTAAAACAATAATTATAATAAATACAGACCGAAAATAAATTAAATCATAGCAGACTCACAAGGATCTCAGGGTGGTGCAAAACTTCACTTTCAAAATTCCCTGCTTTGTCTAAAAAAATATTTCAAGTACTTTTACTATTTTTCCCCATGTTTTTTACGTTATTCATTCGCTTCTGATGGCAGCCCTAGGCCGGATTTATCACAGCACTTGAAGCGGAGTCCCAAATTATACAATTTATCTGAATTGTTTCTTGTTTGCTAAAATAATTTTTATCGCGCTTCTGCTATTGGCAAATGTCAAAAGCAAGAATAAATCCATCAAATACGATTCAGTGATTTTAGCCAAATTAATTCACGGGGAACCGAAAGTGACCTTGATATAGAGAATATTCCATATGTACATATAATTGTATTATAGATCCTCTCACTCGTTCACTCCTTCGTTTCATTCACAATTGGCTCTATTTTCTATTTCACTCTTTCTCCCTTGTGGCGCTTGGAGCACCCTTCGTTTCGTTTATTATCTCCTTTTATTTTGTTTCTCTTTCAAACGCTATGTAGTCGTCGAATCGTATCTTTAAAAGCCGGTAGCATTCGCGCACTGACTCTAGGCAGATTAAACAGGCTAGGTCGTTGCTAACGAGATGCTGCTTTGATTTGATTTATCGCTACGTAGAATGTAGAACGAACGTTCGCCCTGAAAACGTACTGCTCCGGGCGGCGCAATTTCGCGGAAGACATTTCATTTGTATCTCTCTTCAACCCGACTTCCTGCCTTCGTATTCGATCCGATAAAAAATAACGATTATTCATAAAGGCGTTACTTCACTGCGGTTTAAGAGAATATCCCCGTGGTGAGAAAAATCACTTGCTCTTTGATCAAGAGAAAAAAAAAACTTGGGCGGTAGACTCTAAATCAAAGTATTCCGAGAATTATCCGAAGATTCTAAAGTAGGATACCAACAATTTAATCAAATATATTACTAGTTATATTTACATAGATAATTTAATAGAATTAACAAAAAAAGTGGATATTCTCGAGAATGGAATCTCTAAATTCCAAGCGAGTGAGAATGGAACTTCTAAAGTTCTGAAATCTTGTAATTCTTCTCTTCGTCCAATTTTATATGAGTGCTTCATTACATGCTTCAAGAATCCCGTTTCAGGAGAAGTTATCTTAGAGAGTAGTTTAAAAGTTCTCGAGTAGAGAGTAAGTGATTTTTTAAAGATTCAACGGCAAATGTACCATTTGCAATTACTAAAGGTTCGCTTAATTTAGTGGAAATCATTTGACACACATTATTGGTAAATCAAAAATTTCTAATCCTGAACCCTGTTTTTACTTTACAGTCATTTTTTTTCTGTAAACTAAATTGTGACAGTATTACATTTCTCAAATTGACACAAAGTTTAAACTTTGTCAAGTCGAGATATATCCTACTGTAATATGGTCTCACAAAATTGCGCTTGAGTGAATAGTGTAGCGAAGGAGTGAGTGTAATTATCATTTATAAATATTAATTTCATTTTCAATTCATTGCATAATTAATTTCAATCCACGAACCATCGAATTCTGTCGAACAAAAAAGCCCAAGTTAGAATCTCTTCAACTCGAACCTGCTTTCGAAACTTAACAATTCGCAATCCCTCGGACAAAAAGTCTAGACAATTAGACCCGACTGAGGTCCACAAATTCTATTACTATACATCCTAATAACATCTTCTATGAGAATCTGTTTTCACTTTGAGTGAATTGTTTGACTGTATTGTTTTAAACCTGAAGCCTTACACTCACCCCTTTCCGAATTCCTCACACCTCCTGGCCCCTTATAATCGAGTTCTCACAAACGCTTTTATGTTTACAAAAAGTTTCTTTCAAAGAGGCGAACAAGCAGAAGTTAAACCCTTTACACGAAAACCACGTGTGGTTTTTGAGGGATCGGAGGCTCGTAGTCGTAGTCATTAAAAAGAACCGGAGGTGCCCGCATGCGATAGAGGGAAACTAGTTCCGGAGGTTCATCGCGCAACCCGGTGACGTCTGCGACGGCGTAGACACCTTCTTCCATTTGTCTCCGGTCGTAAGGATCTCGATCCCGACGACTCGGTCTTCGAGGAGTCTCATAAACGTTAGTGTCCCTAGGGTCCACGGAATCTTGAACAGTCTTCCGTCTTGGTGTCTCGTAAAGCATCTCTCTACTATAAGACTCGACATTCTTATCGAGCTCGTCGTTTCCTCTACCAACGTAGACGAGCAGCTCGGGTCGATTTGGAGCTGAATAAGCTGGTCTCTTTCTTTTTGCCCTGGTCACATGATAGATCAGGGCCAAAATCGCGGCAGTCGCCGCGAGGCAACCGGCAGCTGACAGCGAGAGGTAGAGAGGACTCAATCTGCATCGCAGAGAGCCCTCGGGTAGGAAAATTAGGCTCTTGCCAGCAAACTCTTCGTCGACGCAGACGATATCCTCCACGTCCAACTCCAGCCTCGTTTCGTTGCGTCTTTCCTCAGCTCGCAAGATATTCCACAGCCAATGAAGGGAACAATTGCACACCAGGGGATTACTGCCCACCCGCAGGGATAACAGACTATCAACGGGAAAGTGAGTCGGTTGCAAGGTTGCCAAGCTGCATCGGCGAAGGGAGACCCACCTGTGAAGAACAAAAGAAAAGAATTGTATTAATACGGATGGCCTGCTTGCTTTGTTACTGATTTGGATTTCGACCAGTGGTCAATAATACAATCGACTTTCTGGTGGTTTTGTTCCCATAATATACTAAGCAAATTGCATGCTGTGTGAATGATTGCTGTTTCTATTTCCCGTGTCGAAAGCTCAATGGGGGATTCGATGCGGTGTGGATACTAATTATCGTTTTTGTTGCGTACAATTTTGGACAATTAGATGGACAGAAAATTGTTGGTAACAGTGGGTGGGCTAGGAAAGTGAGGGTCAGTCATGTAGGGACGACATTTTCTTAATCAATCTTGCGTTCGCTATTATTTTTCAAATTAAAAATGTTGAGAGCAAATGTTTTGTGCTTTTATAAATACTGCTCGTAAGTGTAATAGAATTTCTGAATTCTTATTTTATATGCTGGAGCTTTGAAAGATTCAGTATATTGATTGACCTAAGAAGAAGCCGATTCTGAAAGCAAATTGAGTCGCTGCATATTCAAGTGAACATCTCGAATGCTATTATCGAAGGATTTTAAAAAGCTCTTTCCCCAATAAGAAGGAAATCTAGATTTTCCATTCTGCGAAATGAACCAAAAATGCAGATTGCACTTTGCACTAATTTAATTTTATAACTGAATCTACTTTCTTTCTACTTTTCAACTTTATTATCATTCCTCCGAGTATACTAGGAAGAAATTGAAAAGAAAAATTGTGTTATAACTACCATTGGAATTAATTTTTCATTTGTAAATAATTTTCATCGAAGAAGTAACTAAAAGAATTCTTCAGCTAGAAAAGAAGACTAATTGAGAGAAAAGAAATTTATGTTTACCCAGATGAAAAATTTCGTCTCATTTTTTTTCGACAACCCGCAGTTGAATAAAAGCCAGAGACACCCTAAACCCCGAAACCTGATAGGTTTCGCGATAGCGTTTTCCCTCATCTTCTCCTCTTCTCAAATCACTCTGAAAGCAGTTAAAGCTCACCTCAAATGTCGGGCTCCATAAAGCACCCTCGCAGGCAATTCCCTGAGATCCCGATTTCCGTCCATCGAGATGCGTTCCAGATTAACGTTATCTGCGAACGCCCTGGGATGGACCTCGACGATCGTGCAATCGTCCAGTTCGAGATTCTTAAGCTCAAATAGGTTTTGGAAGGCCACGCTGTTCAACGATTCCAACGGATTTCTGCTGATGATCAAGGTAGTCAGTACATTCAATCTGGATATTGCAGGCGTAGGCACCGAGGTCAGATTATTCCCTGACAAATCCAGAGTCTTCAAATCTGGTACTTGATCGAAGGCATCATTTGCAATCCTCCGAATAACATTGTCTGCCAAACTGAGGAACTTCAAGTCGCTCAAGGAAGGCAGAGACTCGTTCTCCAGTTCTTGAATGAGATTATCAGACAAATCAAGAATATTGAGACTCAATTTCACCAAGGCCAGATTGCTGGCGGGCACCTCCAGAAGGTTATTCCTGCTGAGGATTAGAGTATGTATCCTGTGAAGATTCCTCAGCAGGCCATCTGGCAAACTCGTCATCGAGTTCCCGCTGAGATTCAGGTATTCCAGTTCGCTGGTATCATGAAAAGCCTGTTCCTCCATCTCGGTGATGTTGTTACCTGAGAGGTCAAGCTCCCTCAGCAGCTTCAGTCCACGAAGAGCATTCTTCGTAATGTTTCTTATCAAATTGTTACTCAGATTGAGCGAGATGAGACTTTCTTGGAATTTGAAGTTGTCTGATCCTAAGGTATGAATCAGGTTGGACCCTAGGTTCAAGGTCTTCATGTTCTCGTAGAAGTCGAAAGTGTGGTGGACATTGACTACCCTGTTTCCTGAGAGATCCAGATGTCGGATCTCTGGATTTAATTGGATGGGCACCACGCCTAGGCTTCCGGAAGAGCAACTTGCAATCAGCGCTGTATCGTTGCACCGACAACTCGCTGGACAAATCCCATTTGCTAAAGTTGGTAAACTTGCGAGTATCGCGCTCGCCATCGCTATCGCAACCGGCAGCGCCGTCGACGAGGGTCTTCGTGATGCCATTCCATATGAACTCCTCGACTAGGACTGTCCTGAAACATAAATTCAATTCTTCATTATTAGATTGTCTTTTAATGTCCAAGATTAGGATAAAGTACCTATATAATTCTTGATGGAAGTTTAGCCCTAATTTTCCGAAATGACTCATTCTCTAAGAATTTTTCTTCGTCAGAAGTACCCAGATAGCTAATTTTCTCGAAATTTCACGCAGCCCTAATGGGAGTTGAAATACTTCGCCGATGAAGATCTAAGACCATGACTCTGCTGCAACTGAAATTGAAGGGTTCAACGTCAGGCATGAGTAGCAAGATTTTATCAGCTTCGGGATAATTAAGGTTTTAGTTTCCAGTCTAAAGACGATTTAGCACTTTGGGCTTCAATTGCTCAAGCCTGACTCTGAAATCTTGTTTTTCACACATAAATATTAATCAAAAAGCAAAAAGAAAAGAAAAACTTCGAGAAAAACTGTCTTTGCATTGTAAGAGAAAATTTATGAGATTAATCCAACTATTTTTCTTGAGACGTGAAGACAGTATAGAGGCTACAGAACCCCTGAAAAAATATAAATATACAGGGTTTTGCTTTCTGTTCAGGACTTCTGGAGACGTCCATATATTTCTCTAAGGGGGGAGTATTCTAGGGGACTTGATATAATCCCTTGGAATCATGGGAATCCTTCGAGAATCCATAACATATCTTAAATTTTAGGAAATAATCTGAAATCTTTGAAATCCCATGAAAATTGATTAACACACTATAAGAATTTTTAAATCCTGTAAAATATTTTATAATCTTTAAATCTTACAATTTCTTCTCAAATCTCTTGAAAATTCCTTCGGAACATTTAAAATTACAGAAAATCTTTTCAATCAAATATTTATATTATAAACATAAAAAATTCTTAATTACTTTGCATTATTATTTCGGAATACGTTAAAACATTTGAAAATCCTTTGATTTAAAATTGTTTAGAATCTTCTGAATTTATTTCTTTTTCTTTTATTTCCCAGTGGGGGAAAAATTGAAAGAAGTTTTTAGAACGTTCTAAAAACGTCCTAAAAAGTCCTATGTCAGGCCAAAAAAGTCCAATGTTCCAAATACGTCCTAAAAACGTCTTTGGAACATTGGACGTTTTTTGGCCTAACATAGGACGTTTTTAGGACGATCTAAAAACGTCCAAATGTTCCAAAAAATTCCAAAAAACGTCCAATGTTCCAAATACGTCCTAAAAATGTCTTGGGAACATTGGACTATTTTGGCCTGACATAGGACGTTCTAAAAACGTCCATATGTTCCAAAAAAATTCCGAAAAACGTCCAAAGTTCCAAATACGTCCTAAAAACGTATTTGGAACATTGGACGTTTTTTGACCTAACATAGGACATTTTTAGGAAGATCTAAAAACGTCCAATGTTCCAAATACGTCCTAAAAACATCTTTGGAACATTGGACGTTTTTCAACCTGACATAGGACGTTTTTAGGACGTTCTAAAAACTTTTTCCAATTTTTTGCCTACTAGTGTGGAGGGGGTCTAAAAATCGTAAAAATAAAGGATCGAATGATAAATGGACGATACCTCACATGAATAGAATTCGTTTCCGAGATTTGATAGCTTAATCCAAGTATCATATAGAGACAATCTTTTAAACATTCATTGTCCTTTAAGGGTTCGCAGAGGAGGTGTGAACAAGGAAGATGCAAGAGACCCAGGGGACGTGTTCCAGATCATGTGCTATATATATACCTACGTGAGGTAAATGTCATAAGGTATTGAATTTCAATGCGAGTACATACACCCCCATAATTATCATTCTAAAGCCTGAGGTGATAAAATAATACGAAATAAAATATAAATGGAACAATTTTCAAAATATTTTCAGATATAACGAAAATATAAATGTACATGCAAATATTACTTTTCAACGAGTAGCAAAGCTGTAATACACTGTGTTTGTCCAAATTCTACGAAGCTCAAAATGTGTAGCCAACAGTAATACATATGTACATGAATCGGTTCCGCAATGAAAACGTCATGTTTGCATGACGAGTACATTCAGTTTTATTACATATTCGCGCTATGATGGCACACGACGATATTCAAATGATAGGTGCACTAAAATTTGGTCACGAAAAAATCTTTATTTGCAGTTTACAGCAGCCAGTTCCAATCACGAGATCCAACTACGTATTTATTACTTTCAGCACATTTATTTTTACGCTGAGATAATTTTGTAATTATCCCAATCTGTACGACAACCATTTTTTCAATTTCTATATTAATACCGGATAAAAATTCTTCAATATTCTACTTTTAATCACGGACGTTTTAATTAACCGCGCAGACTTATTGTTAGAATGGATGACATTTGAATTGAAATTAAATTACGTGATAAAAAACAGTATGTCTTTTCCAGTATGTAATTGATGGCGATCATTTTAAATAATTTAATGCATCTGAAGATTCTGAACGTTCAAATAAGCGAAATATTATTTTTGTAATTCTATTTTATGTATAGAAATAATGTTCCATTGTTAGGGTGACTACTGACTCAACCGATTCAAATTCCATGCGTTTTCCCGCTTTTTCAAGGCTAAATCACTTTGAAATAATTAAAAATTTTTTTAATTCTTACAAGTTTCCTAAAATCCTTTATAACTCCACGAAAAAACTTTAAAATCCCTTGAAATACGACGAAATCCCTTAAAATTTGTTAATATTTCAGGAAAACCCTTAAATTTGCACTAATTGTTTTAAAATTCCTCAAAATATTTTCAAGTCCTTGAAATTCCTCTAAAAACTTCAAAATCTTTTACAATTCCTAAAGATCTCTTTCCTACAATCCTTCAAAATTCCACGAGGAACTTTAACATCTCTTAAAATGCATCAAAATCTCTTAAAATTATTGGGAACTTATTGAAATCCCTTAAAATTCGCTGAAATCTTTTGAAATTCTTAGAAACATCTTTAAATTCCTTAAAATTTCACTATATATTTAAAATCCTATAAAATGTCATAATAAATTTTTTAAAATCTACTAAAATTCCATGAAATCCTTAACAATTTCACAGAATATTTTACGAATCATAAAAATCTCATGAAATCCTTTAAAATTCAATAAGGAAGTTTGGAATTCCCTAAAATACATTAAAATTTGTAAATAAAAATTCTTGGAAACAAAAACCTCACAAAATCCTTTAAAAATCAAAAATAATTTTTGAAATTTTTTTTAATTCCACGAGGAATATTTAAAATTTCTTAGAGTCATTTTAAAAATGTCAAAATTTCTTTAAATTTTTACGAATTCCACGAAAAACTTTAAAATCTCTAAAAATACGTAAAGATCTCTTAAAATTCTTGAAAACCTCTTGACATTCCATACAATTTTACAAAATCTTCCATAAATCATAAAAATCTTGCGAGGTTCTTTAAAATTTCAATCAAATCCCTTAAAATCACTTTAAAAAAATCAAAATTTCTTAAAACTTTTACAAGCTTTTTAAAGTCCTTTAAAATTCCTTAGAATTCCTTACAAATTCTTTGAAATCCCTAATTTTTCTTAAAAAAATCTCTCAAAATCCTTTATAATTATTGAAAATGTCTTGAAATCATTAAACACCTAGAGAATCTCAGAGAATACCTGGAAATTCTTTATAATTCTTCGAAATCCTTGTATAGTTTCTAAAATTTGTTAAATAAATTATAAAAGTTATATGTGTAATACTGCAAGTATTTACTCAGTTACTAATCAAACTTAATTTTATTTATGGTTTCCTTGCTTACTCTCTAAACTTGAATCAGTGAAATTTAATTGATTACCAGTCAAATTCCACTGATTTTCAGTGACTCTTTTCTCACGATTTTA
>UCOK01007973.1:0-63819 GCA_900474325.1 Synergus umbraculus
TAAATGTAAAGGAATTTCAAGAGGTTTCTAGGAATTTTTAGAGATTTTCATAAATTTTAACGTGGATTTCAAAAAATTTATGATTTTGAAAATTTTCGTAGAATTTTAAGAGATTTCAGGATAGTTCGTGAAATTTTAAAGACATTCATACAATTTTAAAAAATTCTAAAGAATTTTAAGGAATTCTAAATATTTTTAATTTATGAGGATTTTTAAGAGTTTTTAAAGAATTTTAAAAGATTTTGACGAATTCAAGCGATTTTTATGGTTTTTGTGCAGGGGCGAACCCAGAAAAATATTTTTTTGGGGGGGAGGGGGGGTTTGTAATTTACAAACCCCATATTAATGAAGATTGCGGATTCGGATATACATGTATACAATGTCAAAAGTTTCGGAGGTTAAAATTTTTATTTTAAAAGTTTTTTAAAAATTGCAAGGGATTTATGTAATTTTTCGATATTTCTAATAATTTTAAATGGTTTCAAGAGGTTTTTCTAATTTTCAAAAGATTTATTGGATTTTTAAGGATTTCATGAAATCTTAACGGAGTTTAAGGCATTTTGAGAGAATTTAAGAGTTTTTGATGATTTTTATAACTCTATAGGAAATTTTATTGAGGAATTTTAAAAGCTTTTTATGATTTTTAAAAGATTTTGTAGAATTTACAAAGATTTCGTAAGTTTTCGTAAAACTTTAAGGGTTTTAAAAAAATATTTCTAATTTATAAAAGATTTTATAATATTTTTAAGGATTTCATGGAATTTGATGAAATTTTTAATGATTTTAAGATTTTCCAGAGGTTGCTAGAAATTTTTAGAAATTTTCACTAATTTTAATATGAATTTCAAGAGATTAATGATTTTGAAGGTTTTTATGTGGATTTTTAACGATTTTTAAGTGATTTTTACGAAATTAAAGAGATTTTTAGGATATTATAACGATTTTGTAGAATTGTATGGGATTTTAGGGTACGTCGTGAAATTTTAAGGAATTTTAAAAGCTTTGTAAGACTTAGGAGGTTTTAAGGAATTTGAAATATCCTGAAATTTTTAGGAATTTTATGAGATTTCTAAGAATTTTAAGTAATTTCGAAAGATTTTTCTGATATTTAAATGATTTTCTGAGAATTTTAAAGAATTTCATAAAATTTAATAAGATTTCTATGTAATATTTTTAAGGGATATTAAAGATATAAAGAGATTGTAAATGTTACCGTAAAATTTCAAAAATTTTTCTGGGAATTTTAAGAGATTTTAAAGTTTGTCATGGAGTTTCAAAAGGTTTCTAGGAATTTTTAGAAATTTTCATGAATTTTAACGTAGATTTCAAAAGACTTCTGAGTTTGAAAATTTTTCTGGAATTTTTTAGGATTTCATGGAATTTGAAGATATTTCTAATACTTTAAATGGATTTTCAAAGGATATAAAAGGGATACAAAAGTTCAGAACTTAAACCACATCATCTTGAAATGTTTTTAGAAATTCAAAAGATACAGAAAAAAATATAAAAGGATAATAAACAACATTTTATGCAATAAGCTGCACTGCTGCTTCTGGATGCATATTAAAATCCAAACCCTATTTAAATCAACGTCCCTACCAAATTTATAGATCATATTTTGCTAGAATAATGTCTAGTACATAAATTATAGGTCATAAAAAGTCTGTTATACCGAAGACAATTTTTTCTTTACGAATGAGTCGGCGCCTTTGATAGTAATTCTAACCTTCCGCTTCTGGACGCACAATACCATTCAATTTTGCTCCATTCGACGCGGATTTTTTCGCAAAAGCAATAAAAGATTTTTGAATTCTTAACCGTAAGGCACTATATCATATATCTTTGTATTTCTAGTTATCTTTATGGCTTTTAGACGTGCTTTATCACTCGAAACAATACACGGGGACTACAGTCAGCGTGAAGTTTCCAAGATTCAGGTGCACGTAATAAAATATTTCTTAACTTAAGCTGATGTCCGACAAGCAATATCCGCGGCCTATTTATATCTCATACGACGTTTTTGGGTCGATTCAAGCTCCTTTTTATTACACTTATAAATGTTATTGCCCTTATTCCTGTTTCAATTTTAATATCTGATTCTCAAGATTTATAGTTGAAAATGTTTATACATATAATACAAAAATGATTTGTGTGAGCATAAATCAGTCAGAAAAATTCTCTTGCATTATTTTGCAATATTCTATTATATTGATGATTATTCATATTTTCACTGTTTACTGAGCTGTGCAAAAGACCGTATGATGGGATTAGCACATAGACAGATTCTTGGACCGCATCGCCGTTTCAAAAATCAGAAGTGATGAAGTGTTAAATGGAAATGTCAATTCCGGATGTGTGAATTAGTTAAAAGTATGAGGATTCACTCTCTAGACATTTTTTTCTTGGCGCCGTGACAGATATTCGCCAGGTACTCCTTGAGACGATCGAAAATCTTCGGCGCCTAAACGATTATATTGTTTATATAGAAGAAACGAAAAAAATGCGTTTCGTATGAATTTTAAGGATAATATTTAAGAAAACCAAAAATTTTAGGCATATGAGATGGCAGTTATAGATATACACATATCTGTGTACACAGAGATAATGGCTAGAGTAGAATTTCGTGTATATTGCAAATTAGCTTTTCGAAAACAGGAATTCTGTATGTGTTTGTTTTTTGTAGTGTATGTGTCTGAATTGTTAAGTTTACAAAGAAAGAATGGTGTAACATTCTTGAATTGACGCAGTTTTAAAGGGAATTTCTTATCAAAGAGACTCTTATCTTTTTGATTAAAATATATGTCCTGAAGAATATCTAGAGGAAAAATATCAAGAGGAAATTGGCACTCAATAGACATACGATTCATGATTCAGGAGAAAATACCTTGACCATTGACAAAATTACTGGGGAAAATTGTAAAGACGGAAGCCAGAATCTATATATATACCCGTTCACAAACTATTTCGAAATGTACTGAATTCCAACTATTTCATGAACACTGTCAAGCTAAAAACTTGAAGCGAGATGAAGAACGAGGATCAAAATCAAAGCCAAGGTTCGAATTTTCTTTGGCACCTGAGAACTTGTAAGAATTTCCAGAATCGTGTAAGAGCAAATCAAAATCAGTGGGTTAACAGGGTGACCACAAGATTCAATTAACCTGACATATAAAAGTATCAAAATGGGAACAAATTTTCAGTAAAAATACTATTGAAATTTTTCAAAAATTTCGTATATCATTTTAAATCTTTTGACATTTAAAATCATTTCACACCACTTGAAATTTGTAAGAATCTCTCAAATTTATGACAACCTTGGAAATCTCTTCAAATTCGTAGAAAAATCTTAAAATTGGACGAAATCCCTTCATTAATGTTTCATGTAAACCCTTAAACTTTCACTAATTGATTTAAAATTTTTCAAAATCATTTCCAATCCTTTAAATTCCTCAAAAAGCTTCAAAATATTTTCAAATTCCTAGAAATCTCTTAAACTTTCCTACAAGCTTTCAAAATTCCACAAAATCTTTTGAAAATCTCTTGAAAAACTTGAAAATTCCACGAGGAACTTTAATATCCCTTAAAATGCGTCAAAATTCACTGAAATCTTTTGAAATTTCTAGAAACATCTCTAAATACCTTAAAATTTCACTACAATGTCTAAAATCCTATAAAATTTCATAAATTATGTAAAATCTATTAACATTCGATGAAATCCTTTAAAATTATATAAGGAACTATGAAATTCCCAAAAATAAATAAAAAAAAAACCTATAAATAAAAATTCTTGGAAACAAAAACCTCACAAAATTTTTTATAAATAAAAAATAATTTTTGAAATTTGTTTTAATTCCACGAGGAATATTTCATATCTTTAAAATCATTTTAAAAATGTCAAAATTTCTTTAAATTTTTACAAGCTTCTTAAAATTCTTTATAATTTCTTGTGAGATTTTTTAAAATCTCAATAAAAACCCTTAAAATTCTTTAAAATCCAACGAGAATTTTAAATGTTATCCTGGAATTCCAAGGAATTTTAAGATGTTTTAAAAAATTTTTAAGAATTGCGAGAGATTTTATAGAATTTTATGAGATTTATAATAATTTTAAGTGATTTCAAAAAATTTCATCGATTTCTAAGGTTTTCGTGAAATTTTAAGGAATTTAAAAAGGTTTCATGGGATTAAAATTTTGTAAAATTTTACAAAATCTTTTAAAAATCATAAAAGTTTCATGAAATCCTTTAAAATTCCACGAAAAACTTTAAAATCTCTTAAAATACTTAAAGATCTCTTAAAATTCATGAAAAGATTTTGAAATTCCATAAAATTCTACAAAATCTTTTATGAATCATAAAAATCTTGTGCGATTCTTTAAAATTTCAATAAAAACCTTAAAAAATCACTCTTAAAAAAATATAAATTTCTTCAAAATCCAACGAAAATATTTTCTAATCCCTTAAAACTTCTTAAAAATCTTCCAAGATTCTTAAAATCCTTTAGAATTCCATGAAAAACTGTTAAATCCTTTAAAATACATAAAAATCTTTTAAAATTTTTTTAAATTTCACAAAATCTTTTAAAAATCATGAAAGTTTCATGAAATTTCTTAAAATGCTTACAAACTTTTTAAAAGCCTTTAAACATCCACAAGAAACATTAAAATTCCTTAAAATTCTTTGAATTCCTCAAAATTTCTTAAAAATCTCTTAAAATTTCATGTAATCATTCAAAATTCTATAAAATATTTACAGAACCTCTTGAAATTCCTGAAACTTCTACAAAATCTTTCATAAATCATAAAAATGTTGTCAAATCCTTTAAAATTCTATGAGAAACATTTAAATTCCTTAAAATCACTTTCATATAATCAAAATTTCTTAAAATTCTTACAAACCTTTTAAAATCCTTTTAAATTCCACTAAAATATTTATAATCCCTTAAAATCCCTTAAAATTCTTACAAGTTTCTTAAAATCTTTTATAGTTCCACGAAAAACTTAAATCCCTTAAAATACGTAAAAAATCTTTTACAATTTTTGAAAACTTTTCAAAATTTCCTAAAATTCTATAAAATCTTCAAAAAAATCATAAAAAAATCTCGTGAAATCCTTTAAAATTCAATGAAGGACATTAAAATCCCTTGAAGTCACTTTAAAAAATCAAAATTCCTTAAAATTCTTTGAATTCCCCAAACTTTCTTAAAAATCTCTTAAAACTTCAGGAAGTCCTTTAAAATTCCACTAAATCTTTTAAATATTATACAAACCTCTTCTAATCCCTTTAAATTCCTAGAAACCTCTTTAAATCTTTAAAATTATTGAAAATCTCTTAAAAACATTAGAAACCCAAAGAATCTCAAAGAATGCTTGGAAATTCTTTATAATCCTTCGAAATCCTTGGAAAGTTTCTAAAATTTATTAAATAAACCATAAAATCTATATACGCAATACGACAAAAATAACATAATTAGCATAAATGTCAATTTCTATTTTCCCTGACAAATACTCGCGTTTCCCTGACATGTGGCCACCCTGACTTAAGAACTTGTAAGAATTTCCAGGATCGTCTAAAAGCGAATCAAAATCAGTGTTTTAATACTTGACTATAAAAAGTAACCTACTGCCGAATAATAACAGAAAATGAAATAAGAACAGTGAGGAAATCAGAGTAGACATCTGTTCAAAGTTTCGCGGAACAGATGCATTGTCTTCTGATAAAGAAGACAAAGGTGGAAACGTAGTTGCAGGTGTTGAGACTCTTTAAAGTGCTGACAAAAGCTCTCGGCATCTCACATCAAGAAATGCTCTGTGTTAACCACTAACCACTTGTTGCTACATAATTAATAGCGTAATATATCTCAATTCAAGTTCAGGGAAAAAAGAAGACGAATACCATAATTATGATTCCTGGATGCGATTATAAAACACCTTATTATCCTAATAATAATTCTTCAACAGAAAAAAATGTAATGTTAATCCGATAAACATCTTGACCCACTTTTAAGTTAGCGTCAATTCCAAGATCTGAACTTAATTTTTATTTTGAAAAGTTTCTAACGACTTGCGCAGTTTGTCAGGTGATTTACGCCCGTTTTACAACCAGCGACTTCTATAACAGAGGAAGCATTCTTAGAACGTAAATTCATCCGCGGAAATTTAGTTCCTAGATCGAAAGATCACTTCAGCACCTGAAACTCCGAGGGACTTGTTCAGTTCTTGTCAACTAAACAAACAAGATCTACACCTTCAAATGCAGGTGACGTAATTGAAGTGGGTGAAGAACATGGATTTCCAAGCTTTATGAAGATGCAAAACGATAAAATTAGACTTTGAAATTGAGCAATAGTATAAAATCAGTATCAGGATAATCAGTATCTGAATAATCAGTCAGAATAAAATTTTCCGGAAATAGATCTCGAGGATGAAAGTATTTAAAAACTGTAACAGTAGAAACTTGGATTCGAGTCATTGATTGACCTCTTTTGAAATTTCCATAACGTCCTCGCTCTTCGATCCATAAATTTAACGAAGAAAAAAATCTATTCATCCGCAGGAAGCGAGAATGTCGAAACATCGACTTTTTCTCGAATTCATTTAAAGCCCGGAAGCAAAAAGGCTGAGGGAAATTAATGAGAGGAAGGACAGGGACACGAGTCTACGAATGATCTACCGCCTCTAAGCGGTAAAAGTGCAATTCCTCATTTCTTGACAGCAGACTATGGACGTCTTCTTCAGTTAGCCGATCACTAAGGTATACCACGACGCTGACATCATCTCCAGTATTATATTTGCCTACGTAAACATTTGCCCATACATGAGATGCCAGGATATTCAGTCAATGTTAAAAAAAAGGAAAAGAATGGAATAAAAAAAGGTGTATAACAAAAGCGGGAATAATGAAAGAATCGCAAATTAGACCCGTCCAACATACGAAATTTCTACGAAGATTGAGCAACTCGGGAATTCCAATCATCAAATTGACAATAAAATCCGATTTTAATAAGCAGAGAGTAAAACATGCAGAACAATGTACATGATACATGTAGGAGATAAAAGAGGATCTAATAGTTTCCAAAAGACATGTGTTTTCATTTTTTTATCATTTCTGAATTAAGTTATTCTCCAGCAGCAAAATAAGCTCGAAAACGGATGAAAATCTTGGTAAAGCTCAGGATTGATTTACTTCCATCTGAAACGATGTTTTTTATTACGGCCAGCAAAGTTCATAATATTGAGGAAATGAATCTCAAAGTCTTTATGAACTTCCAGAAGTCATATTTAATATAGAATTGCGGCTGGAAATCCGATTAGATAAAGTGAGTTTAACTTGAAAAACTTTTCAATTTTCCAGTGGATTACGATCTGAATAACTCGACCCTATTTTACCGTTTTACCATGTAGACCAAAAGATGAAAAAGGAGATCATAAAAATAGCATTAATAGCTGCAAAAAAGTCACAAGGGATTTAAAATAAAGGACCATTGCATTATCTCATGACCTTAATTGAAGGGAATTTTGAGGTATTTACAACTACCGCACCGCAAGCCATTTTATGCTCACAAATTAATAGTCAAACACAAGGGGTATACCTTCACTTTTGATTACGACCACTAGCTCTCATCTCCCTGATTTTGGTCAACCCTATTCACCGATGTCGCCATTTCTCTTACACCCTACAAAAGCCCGCATACGTTAAAATTTAATTTGGGCGCGATCTAATCTCCATTCTAACCAGAAGAGGCTTTTATTTTCAGAGCATTCGCATTACTTTTATTTCCGCTTCGGGATTTAATCTCGGAAGAAAAGGGTCCAACCGACGGGATATTTTTCAAAGAAGCCTCTTGCCTTTCATGTAAATTAGATTTTTTCATTCCATTTAATTAGAATACTAAACTGAAGACCGTCAGATAATTTATAAGAATATTTCAAAGAATTTCGTGTTGGATAAATACGTAACCAAATCTTCACTGTAATTTATTATCATTTCTGAATCTTTTTTGTCTGAGTTTATAACTTATTTCTCCAGTAAGTCAATTTACTGCAACTTTACCAACTTAACGTATCTTTAAGTTGGCGACATGTTTTAACACAGAAATTGCACGAAGAGACGCAAAAGTGATCGTAAAACAAGACAATAGCCACAAGGGACACTTGAGTTCAGCTATACATACTAAAAAAAAAGTTCGACGAAGAACTAAAGAAGTTTGCGCCAATGAAAGTTTAAGTACAAAAAAAATCCGATGGAGACTTAAGTATAAGCAATTTTCCATATCAAAGAAAAGGAAAGTTCTTAATTAAGGAACTTTGTTTAAATTTGAAAAATTTTACATGGTATAATTAACAATTCAAGAACTTGAAATAACTATTGTAATTTTATATTACCATTAAATCCACAAGTTCAACGAAATCGCTAAAAATTTTATTATGGAAGTTGTGAATGTGAATACTTCTTCATCTTGCGAAGATATGAACTGTTTCTCATATTTCCAGAAAATCTTGCACATTTTTCACACTTTCAAAGAAACATTTACTGATTTTCAAATATACGCATGTGCAAAAGTTTGAAGAAACGTGTCTCCGCGTAAAACAGAAATAAAACGAATCACGTACACAGAAAGCATAAAAGAAACTTATCACCCTGGGTTATAAATATTTTTGTATTCGAGAACAAATCGCCTTAAGCTCTACATAGAAGAAAAATTAAGTGCTAAAGGAAACTGGATCTAAGTTTAATTAAAAATGTTTAGTTCGAACAATATTCCTTCAGCAAATCCGATATTTTCAGTTTTCCTCCGTTATTCCTTGTATTGAAGTTTTAATGAGATTGCAAATCATAAACTTTTCAGAAAACTTATAAAAAATAAAATTTCAGGATATAAAAACCTTTTCTGCACTTTCAGAGAGAAAAATGAAGAAAACATGCTTCCGATTAAGTAAATTTTGTTCTAAATTCGTATGACTTTCCAGAATAATAATTTAAAAAAAAGTTTCCACTAAAAGAAAGCAAAATGATAGATAAATTCTTCTATTCTAAAAAGATGATTGAGTCGAAATCGAAATATCGTAACGCCTATTCCGCACTCCTTATTCGTCATGTAAGTATCGATAGTGATTTTCGACAATCGATATTTGCCGCATCGTAAATTCCGCGTGAATTGAATTTGAAATTTTGATTTTGGTTTCGTTAACAATCATTTTGTCATGAGTCTAAACTCAAAATAAGTACATTGAAAATCTAGGAATTTTAAGGGAATTTTATAGAATTTTTAAAGATTTCATGGGAGATAATGGAATTTTAAATGTTATGGTAGAATTTTAAAGAATTTCAAGAAGTTTCTGGGAATTTTTAGAATTTTTCACGACTTTGATCGGATTTCAATCAGACTTGAAGGTACTTTTATGACTTTTAAAATATGTATTTTGTGGGATTTAAATAAGGAATTTAAAACATTATAGGGAATTTCAAAAGCTTTTTATGTTTTTTAAAAGATTTTATAAAATTTGCAAAGATTTCGAAGGTTTTCGTCAAATTTTAAGGGTTTTCAAGAAATCTTTCGATTTTTAAAAGCTATTGTGGAATTTTTATTGATTTGATGGAGTTTTATGAGATTTCTAATAATTTAAATAAAAGTATTTCAAGAGATTTGTCTGATTTTTAAAAGATTTTGTGAAATTTTAAAGGACTTCATGGAATTTGATAAGATTTGTAATGATTTTAAGGGATTTTAAATGTGAAGGAATTTCAAGAGGTTTCTAGGAATTTTTAGAGATTTTCATGAATTTTAACGTGGATTTCAAAAGATTTATGATTTAAAAAATTTTCGTAGAATTTTAAGAGATTTCAGGATATTTCGTGAAATTTTAAAGGAATTCATGCAATTTTTAGAAATTTTAAAGAATTTTAAGGGATTCTAAATATTTTTAAATTATGAGAAATTTCAAACGGTTTTAAGGAGTTTCAAAAGCTTCGAAGGAATTAAACATTTAAATTTAAATTTCAAAATTATTATTTTAAAAGATTTCTAAAAATTGCGAGGGATTTTATGTAATTTTTCGATATTTCTAATAATTTTCAAGGGTTTCAAGATATTTTTCTGGTTTTTAAAAGATTTTGTGAAATTTTAAAGGATTTTAGAGTTTTTTAGAGATTTTCTCTAATTTCAACGAATTTCAGGGAATTTTTTTAATTTTTAAAATACTGTATGGATTTGGGAGAATTTTAATCTTTGTTAAATAATTATACTGAGGGATTTCAAACGATTTTTATGACTCAAAAGATTTCGTAGAATTTAAAAGAATTTTGAAAGTTATCGTCAAATTTTTAGAGATTTCAAGAGGTTTTTCTGATTTTCAAAAGATTTTTTGGATTTTTAGGGATTTCATGAAATCTTAACGGATTTTAAAGCATTTAAAAAAAATTTAAGAGTTTTTTATGAGTTTTATAACTTCATAGAGAATTTTATTGAGGAATTTCAAAGGCTTTTTATGATTTTAAAAATATTTTGTAGAATTTACAAAGATTTCTAAGGTTTTCGTCAAATTTTAAGGGGTTTCAAAAAATATTTCTAATTTATAAAAGATTTTGTAATACTTTTAAGGATTTCATGGAATTTGATGAAATCTTTAATGATTTAAAGAGATTTTAAGAGTTGAAAAATTTCCACAGTTTGCTAGAAATTTTGAGAGATTTTCATTAATTTTAACATGGATTTCAAGAGATTTATGATTTAGAAGGTTTTTATGTGCATTTTAAACGACTTTTAAGTGATTTTTACGCAATTCAAGAGATTTTTAGGATAATAAAACGATTTTTTAGAATTGAATCGGATTTTAGGATATTTTGTAAAATTTTAAGGGATTTTTAAAGCTTTGTAAAAGTTTTATGAGGTTTTAAAAAATTTGAAATATTATCCTGCAATTTTAAGGAATTTGATGAGATTTCTAATAATCTTGGCTGATTTCGAGAGATTTTTCTGATATTTAAATGATTTTGTAATATTTTAAAGGATTTTATGGAATTTTATGAAATCTTTAATGATTTTAAGAGATTTTAAGAGTTGAGAAATTTCTAGGGGTTGGTAGAAATTTTTAGAGATTTTCACTAATTTTAACATGGATTTCAAGAGATTTATGATTTAGAAGGTTTTTATGTGCATTAATAACGATTTTTAAGTGATTTTTACCAAATTAAAGAGATTTTTAGGATACTAAAACGATTTTGTAGAATTGTATAGGATTTAAGGATATTTCGTGATATTTTATGAGATTTCTAATAATTCCAAGAGATTTTTCTGCTATTTAATGATTCTGTGGAAATTTTAAAGGATTTCATGGAATTTAATAAGATTTCTATGTAATATTTTTTCGAGATATAAAAGATATAAAAAGATTTTAAATGTTACCGTAAAATTTCAAGAATTTTAAGAGATTTTAAAGTTTGTCATGGAATTTAAAAATGTTTCTAGGATTTCATGGAATTTGAAGATATTTCTAATACTTTTAATAGATTTTAAAGGATATAAAAGGTATTTGAATTGTTATTGTTGAATTTAGAGGAATATTCACGAATTTTAAGCGATTTCACAAGTTGTTAAAGGTTTCTTGGAATTTTTAAACATTTTCATGAAGTTTAACATAGATTTTAAGAGATTAGAGATTATATAAAATATAATAAATTATATAAAATTTAAAAAAGATAAATGCACGCGCGGAGCGCGCGTTCGTTCTTGTATATATAAGTAAAAGAACCCGTAAAAAATCTCGGTATTATTTATATCAGAAGGGATTGAAGTTGAATCTGGAGCTAAGTGTAAACTCGGATCTCCAGCATCTTTTGGGATTGCAATCTGGACACAAGTTTAATATTTAAAATCTTTCATCAATATTCAATACAAAGAAGCAAGCCGGAAGTAAAGCGAGGAAGACTACTGGATTCTCTCGAATCCCTCTGGCGTTGGTGGTTTGCAGTTTGCACTAAGCAAGATGGGTATCTAAGCACGTTCGCTAAACAGCCCGATACGTTCAGAGATACGAGATACTTATAGCACTTCGGGATATGAACTCGTGACCGCCGGGACTGTGGATAGTTGCCCCCCAACTGAGAAAGAAAGAAACACGGAGAATAACAGAGAGAGATAATAACAGAAGCAAAAGAGACGACGATGTACCAAAGAAGGATAAATTTGATGATACACGCGAAGAGTTTCACGCAATTAGACCATTAGCCATAGAATATTCTATGATTACATCTCACTTGCTAAGCCAAATCCATAAAATCCAAATCCATAAAATCCAACATTCATTCTTTATAAAATGACAATAAGAACAACCATCGAACGAATAAATGTTTGATTGAAAGGATTTTAAGGGATTTAAAGCGAAATTCAGAAAAAAACAGGAAATCCCCTGCAGTGCAAATCATGACTGACACTCGGAGTCAACTGTCAATTTAAAGCTCTAAAAAAAGAAAGAACCAAACTTTACTTGATTTTGATCTATTAATGGGACTAGTTCGATCAATCAATTTTTTTCTCCCGATTGTCAAAAGTCGAATCAGACGAATCGTGCCTCGAGTAACTGAGCCTTCCAACTGTTCTGCGTGCCATGACCTCACCAGTCAAAGGCAACATGATAAACAAATTGTGGAAGTGAAAAATTATCTTTGGCGAAACCAAAGGCACGAGAATTGATTTGAGATTAGATTGTTAATCATTCTCGACGCGACGCGACACGACTCGTTCGAGGAACCATACATAACGAAATTTATACGCCAGAGACTACAGTGTTTACTCTTGGATCAAATTTGTCACTTTGTAACGCTGGAATTTGAAATAGCGATGTTTAGAGTTTGCAATCATTATTTACGTCGCGGATTCTGTCAGATATATTTTGCAGAGAGAGAATTCATTCTTTTATTCTACTTTTTAATTGTACCATTCTATTGAATCATTTTAATTGTACCATTCTGCATAATATATAGTTGTAAATAACGTGTAAAGAAAAGTTCAACCAACTTATAGGCGAGAGGGAAATTATGAAAAAAAAATGATTGAGTGCAAACAAGACTTCTTGGAGCTTCACCGAGTCATCATTTACTGTACAATTATTGTTCCGTTTTACATACTTCAAATACACTCCTGAGATATAAGCAAACGAGCGTGAGCTAGCGTAAAGTACTCTCTGCAAACGAATAGGATTTCTCTATGCCAAGTCGGCACTCTAAGTCCCAAGAAGTGCAAAACAAACGATCTAAACTAGACGCAAGCATGTACAGTGTACACAGAAAGAAACATACACATTTCTCTGCGTCGATTTCCTCTCCTCTCCATAAAAATAATCCTTCAGATTTGCAGAATGTACAGAATTTCAATCAGAAAAATGCACAATTTTATTTCTTTGCCCTTAGATGCCGTCGTTATATCTTCGAATCGAGTGTTTAAGCCGATATTTAGAGACACGTATTGCATGGTCGATTTTCGGAAGGATATAGCTTAATTGAATTTTCATTAAATTTGCGTTCACATACCGCTTCACTTCCATCCGCTTCTACCACTTGCCTTCAAGCATCGAACCAACCAAGAATGCTAATCGAAAATTTACTTGTAAAACCTACACCATAATTTCTGAGTTTGTGAGAGGCGAATTTTTACTAGAAGCTGTATTTATTTTCAGAGTGGCCACAACATTATTTTCCACAAGACATTTCCCTGACTTTTCCCTGATATTTAGACAAATTTCCCTGACATATAAAAGTATCAAAATGCGAATAAATTTTCAGTAAAAATACTATTGAAATTTTTCAAAAATTTCGTATAATATCACTTTCAATCTTTTGACATTTAAAATCACTTCACACCACTTGAAATTCGTAAAAATCTCTCAAATTTATGACAACCTTGGAAATCTCTTAAAATTCCTAGAAACATCTTAAAATTCGACGAAATCCCTTAATTAATATTTCATGAAAACCCTTAAACTTTCACTAATTGATTTAAAATTTCTAAAAATCTGTTAAAATTTCCTACAAGCTTTCAAAATTTCACGAAATCTTTTGAAAATCTCTTGATAAACTTCAAAATTCCGCGAGGAACTTTAATATCTCTTAAAATGCGTCAAAATCTCTTAGAATTATGGGAAACTTATTGAAATCCCTTAAAATTCACTGAAATCTTTTGAAATTTCTAGAAACATCTTCAAATTCCTTAAAATTTCACTACAATATGTAAAATTCTATAAAATTTCATAAATTCGTTAAAATCTATTAACATTCGATGAAATCCTTTAAAATTATATAAGGAACTATGAAATTCCCAAAAATAAATAAAAAAAAAACCTATAAATAAAAATTCTTGGAAACAAAAACCTCACAAAATTTTTTATAAATAAAAAATAATTTCTGAAATTTGTTTTAATTCCACGAGGAATATTTCATATCTTTAAAATCATTTTAAAAATGTCAAAATTTCTTTAAATTTTTACAAGCTTCTTAAAATTCTTTATAATTCTATGAAAAACTTTAAAATCTCTTAAAATTTTGTAAAATTTCACAAAATCTTTTAAAAATCATCAAAATTTGTGAAATTCTTTAAAATTTCAATTAAAACCCTTAAAATCACTGTTAAAAAATAAAAATTTCTTTAAATTTTTTAGAACTCAACGAGAATATTTTCTAATCCCTTAAAATTTCTTTAAAATCTTCCAAGATTCTTAAAATCCTTTAGAATTCCATGAAAAATTGTTAAATCCTTTAAAATATATAAAAATTTTTTACAATTTTTTATATTTCACAAAATCTTTTACAAATCATGAAAGTTTCATGAAATTTCTTAAAATGCTTACAAACTTTTTAAAAGCCTTTAAACATCCACAAGGAACATTAAAATTCCTTAAAATTCTTTGAATTCCTCAAAATTTCTTTAAAATCTCTTAAAATTTCATGTAATCATTCAAAATTCCATAAAATATTTACAGAACCTCTTGAAATTCCCGAAACGTCTACAAAATCTTTCATAAATCATAAAAATGTTGTCAAATCTTTTAAAATTCTATGAGAAACATTTAAATTCCTTAAAATCACTTTCATATATTCAAAATTTCTTATAATTCTTACAAACCTTTTAAAATCCTTTTAAATTCCACTAAAATATTAATAATCCCTTAAAATCCATTAAAATTCTTACAAGTTTCTTAAAATCTTTTATAGTTCCACGAAAAACTTAAATCCCTTAAAATACGTAAAAATCTTTTACAATTTTCGAAAACTTTTCAAAATTTCCTAAAATTCTATAAAATCTTTAAAAAATCATAAAAATCTCGTGAAATCCTTTAAAATTCAATGAAGGACATTAAAATCCCTTGAAGTCACTTTAAAAAATCAAAATTCCTTAAAATTCTTTGAATTCCCCAAACTTTCTTAAAAATCTTGTAAAACTTCAAGAAGTCCTTTAAAATTCCACTAAATCTTTTAAATATTATACAAATCTTTTCTAATGTCTTTAAATTCCTAGAAACCTCTTAAAATCTATAAAATTATTGAAAATTTCTTAAAAATAATTTGAAGCCCAAAAATCTCAAAGAATACCTGGAAATTCTTTATAATACTATGAAATCCTTGGAAAGTTTCTAAAATTTGTTAAATAAACTATAAAATCTATATACGCAATACGACAAAAATAACATAATTAACATAAATGTCAATTTCTATTTTCTCTGACAACTACTCGCGTTTCCCTGACTTCCCTGACATGTGGCCACCCTGATTTTTGACTTTAATTGGACACAACCAATTGAATAATTATTTCCAATTAAATAATAATTTGTATATATTAGTATCAGATTGGAAAAAAATTGCAGAACCAGTTTCCGGTAAAACGATGAGAATAAAGTGCAGTAGTATGTCACTAGAAATTCGTATTTGCCCACATTTTCTCTCTAGCTATTTCCGACATGTCCTTGGGGATCTATAAGTTTCTAGCAATGAATGGCAAGCTTTTATCTCCCCCTGAAAAACGATCGAGCAGAACATTCATCACCGGAAGTTCGCATTTATATCTGCGAGTATGTTTTCGTAAGTGTACATTTCCTGCGGACGCGATTTTCCGAATGTTTGCTCAGAAGTCGCGAAAGTCGATCTGCTAAGACGGAAAGACGCGTTCTTGGCTCTAAGTTCGTTTACAAACATCTGCGAGCAAACAGGAAACCACGTCATAAATTTTTGTCGAAACTTGCCGCATTTCTTCTCCATTACAGCATTGCACAATTCCAGTAGCTTTCAGTAGCGACAGGTTGAACCATAAAACTCCATTTCTTCAGTTTTATTGCACGAAACACGTTTTCTTTAAAACGTACTGAAGTTTTATTTATATTAACAATGAAGAATGAAGAAAACAAAACATTTAAATTTATTTAGAAACATTGAAAGTTTGACTGAGAGTAAATTTTTATTCAAGTTTCCATTTATTCGTCAGATGCAAGATAAGGTCCGCGAAATTGCAAACGTCGCAATTTAAATTCCTGAGTTTCTTATCTATTTCCCAGTGTGCAAATTTTAACAACATTGTTATCAGAAAAGATAGAATGTCTATTTAAAGAGTATTATAAATAATTATAAGCATTCACACCGGTGACACTATATGCCAAATATTCAATCATGCACATTTCTCACGTCCGACGAACGGGGGAGGTGTCACGTCTCCCGTGGCAATTATGCAGAAATATTGTTGCAATAAAACATAATAATATACAATCAATCCAAAAATTGGTTCATTTTTCACGTTCAGAGCCTCAACCGCTTTTAAATATAAAAAATAAATAAAATAGACGATCGGGCAATCTCATTAGGAGTCCGCCGATGTCAGTTCTATTCATGTAAGAGCAGAAAATATCCGTATCGTTCATTGACTTTAATTGGAAGACCCTGTCAACGTATATCGATGTCTATCCCTTTATGACTACCGACCATCCAGTCATCGAAGCGATAACATCGATGGCATCGGTTCGCTTCTGGCTTAGATGCCAATGGTATCAGTTGGATAAATTAGCAGTGAAAGCAAAGCAGATAAATCTGAAAAGAAATCTGCAGATCCAGAAATAAGATTAAAATAAAAGTAACATTCTTTTTTAATTCCCTGGTCGCGTTATCACACATCTGAAGGAATGATAACAAATATTCGCCATCGATAAAATTACGCGACTGACGTAATAGTATTTGATTGCTAATTTCTGAAATTCTTTTGTCATTACGTTAAAATTTCTCCAGATTATTCCGGTAGTGAACCGTACAAGTCACTTGAAATGCTTGTTATCACACAGGTGATTTGTTTTTAAATGCATAACATGTTCGAAGGGAGGAGTAACGAAATTTTATGGGAAATCTCGATGTGGTTTCGTCTTCCGGGCCAATGGCTTCAAAATTCAATTGTCCATTATACTTAATGGATTGTACAGCCACGAGTTGAATTATTGATGCAAAGTGATCGTTATCAAGCCGCGAGTCAATTTTCCGTGTAAGTGAGTACAGTACACTATAGTGTGTTGAATGTACATTGAATTCTCACCAACTAACGCACTCTCTATCACTAAACACGCTAATAGTTGCCTAGTAAACAACCAAAATCAAACACAGCTTGCCAATAAAAAATTTACTGTTAAGTTCTAGGGAAACCATATATTTAATGATTTAATACACATGTATAAATAAAGATGAGTACAAATTTCTAGAACTGATGGAAACCAGTCCTAAATTTGAAGTACTGATTCAGTTGCAGAATAATTCAATACTTGAATTATTGAAGTATTTTCTTATGAAATATATCAACAGGTTGATAAATATTTTTCCAAATTCAAGTTCTGATAACCCTACACGAGGTAGTCTTCTTGAGAGAAAACATCTGGCGAAAACAAAAGTGATGAGGGTTCACAGAGGGTTCTTTTCTCAGATTACTTCATTATATTATGTTAGGTCAGGCTAGTTGGGTGGTACATACTTGGGATCGAAACTCTAGGATGTGTGTGACGTAGATTAATGGATTTATCGACTCGGCACGCGATCTGCTATTTCACGAGCACGTTGACAAGAGAGAAAGAGAGAGAGAGAGAGAGAGAGAGAATCCCTTATGCATCAGCGATACTTAATCGTTCGCGCGAATTGGAAGATGAGACGATACGAAGTGCAACACAGAGAATGCAATTGTGAATTTGACGAATCAGCACATCCAAATCTATTCTGAATTGAATTCACTAACTGGGAATGAACAATTTCCTGTCACGTCACAGATTTGAGTCAAATGAATTCCTCTGTCTGTCACCACTTCATTATTAACATTATTCATTCCTGAAATTTTCAACCAACCAACATATCTATGACGTGCGTCAACTTAAACAATAAAAACATTTTCGCAAAGTCACTTTTCAGTGATAAAAAACTGCTTTTCATTGCTTATTTGTTTTCAGCACAATTTCCTTGTTGATGGAATATATTTGCTAGATGTGAAGATAAGAATATCTCGATGTGAAGCTTTCCCTATCTTCTTTCGTTGAATATTTTATCTAGTTGCACACGGTAAGCACTTTATCGAGTCTAATACTCGACTCAACTCGCTCGATATCTCTTGATGCAGACAATATTTCCTACACTAAGGTTCAGCATTCTCTCTCGCTGATTAATAAATTGCTAAGATTCCTACATAATGAATATTACTTCAGCAGATTACTCCACATATATAAAGAGAACATCGATATTCAATCGAAAACTTCTCATTTGAGTGCACAAAACAAGAGTTTAATGGATAAAAAGAAATATGTGACAGCTTAACAAACTCCTCGCCTATCCGGGCTTTTAACAAAGAACACTTTACGATCGTTCACAAAAAATGTTCCTGTCTTCATAAACCCGTTCTCTACACTCGCACTGTTTAATCTTTCAATTTCAAGCTTTTATTTCCTGTTTTATGTTGGAAAATTTCCAATATTGTTTAGTTTTCTTGCTCGAGTATCAATCTATTATTATATTACATTATAATATTATAATTATATTACATTTCTAATATTGAAACCTATTACGCATAGCAAACTATTTTTGACACTTTTTCTCTCTTTCCGTTACTGCCTTGTTATCACCTCTAACAAATCCGATTATCACGGAAGCTGGACTCTACTTTTCTTCTGTAGAGATTGCATTTTACACCATGTAAGCAATACGGGCAGATTAATGATACCCAACTAATCTGTGTCTCACTTTACGCCATTTTCGAGTAACCCGAGTAACGCATTCGGTTAAACGGGAATTGGATCTTTCTTTACCACGTAAATTTTTTCTTTTTTCTTACATGTCATACCTTCAGAGTCTTGCAATTGCCAACTCCAGTCTCCAAGTTCGTCTACTAGACTGAAACTAATCTAACTCGACGCTTCACATTCAGAAGACGTATGTCATGTAATCTATCGCAATACTCAACTTCCCACAAGAAAATCATGTATATACTTAAACACATCTTAGAAAATCTTTGCCACAAAGTAGCCTAGAAGCCAAAGTAGCCTTTCTATATAGAAGCATCTATAAAACTAGTTATCAAACCATCATAGCTTCTATCAAACCCTTTAATTAAAAAAATGATTACTTCAGACGAATGGAACGTCAGGGAAGTCAGGGAAATGTCAGAGAAACGCAAGTAGTCGTATTGCGTATATAGAATAGATTTTATAGTTTATTTAACAAATTTTAGAAACTTTCCAAGGATTTCGAAGGATTATAAAGAATTTTCAAGCATTCTTTGAGATTCTTTGTGTTTCTAATGATTTTAAGAAATTTTCAATAATTTTAAAAGATTTTAAGAGGTTTCTAGGAATTTAAATGGATTAGAAGAGATTTGTATAATATTTAAAAGATTTAGTGGAATTTTAAAGGACTTCCTGAAGTTTTAAGAGATTTTTAAGAAAGTTTGGGGAATTCAAAGAATTTTAAGGAATTTTAAAGTTCTTTTTGGAAGTTTAAAGGCTTTTAAAAAGCATGTAAGAATTTTAAGAAATTTTGATTTTTTAAAGTAATTGTAAGAGATTTTACTGTTCTTTCTGGAATTTTAAAGTATTTCATGCGACTTTTATGATTTTTAAAAGATTTTGTGAAATTTTACAAAACATTAAGGGATTTTTATGTATTTTAAAGGATTTAACAGTTTTTCATGGAATTCTAAAGGATTTTAATAATCTTGGACGATTTTAAAAAAATTTTAAGGAATTAGAAAACATTCTCGTTGGATTTTAAAGAATTTAAAGAAATTTTTATTTTTCAACAGTGATTTTAAGGGTTTGTATTGAGATTTGAAAGAATCTCACAAAAAACCTTCCAAATCATTAATCTTTTAAATTCTAGGTTAAAATACATGAAAATCTCTAAAAATTCTTAGAAACCTTTTGAAATTCCATGATAAACTTTAAAATCTCTTAAAATTCCCAGAAAAATTCTTGAAATTTTACGGTAAAATTAAAAATCTCTGTAGATCTTTTATATCCCTTAAAAATATTACATAAAAATCTTATCAAATTCCATGAAATCCCTTAAAATTCTCACAAAATCATTTAAATATCTGAAAAATCTTTCGAAATCACTTAAAATTACAAGAAATCTTTTTAAATATATATCTTAAAATTCCTTGGAAATCCAGGACAACATTTACAATTCCTTAAAACCCTATAAAACCTTTTTAAATTCCTTAAAATTTCACGAAAACCTTAGAAATCGCTGAAATTCTTTGTAATCACTTAAAATTATTAGAAATCTCAGAAAATTTTATGAAATCCCTCGCAATTCTTAAAAATTTTTTAAAACATCTTAAAATTCCTTGGAATTCCAGGATAACATTTTAAATTCTCGTTGGATTTTAAAGAATTTTAAGGGTTTTTATTGAGATTTTAAAGAATCTCACAAGATTTTTATTATTTATAAAAGATTTTGTAGAATTTTATGAAATTTCAAAATATTTTCAAGAATTTTAAGAAATCTTTAAGTATTTTAAGAGATTTTAAAGTTTTTAGTACAATTATAAAGAATTTTAAGAAGTTTGTAAAAATTTAAAGAAATTTTGACATTTTTAAAATGATTTTAAAGATATGAAATATTCCTCGTGAAATTAAAACAAATTTCCAAAATTATTTTTTATTTTAAGAAAATGTTGTGAGGTTTTTTTTCCAAGAATTTTTATTTAGAGTTTTTTTAAATTTATTTTAGGGAATTTCATAGTTCCTTATATAATTTTAACGGATTTCATCGAATGTTAATAGATTTTAAAGAATTTATGAAATTTTATAGGATTTTACATATTGTAATGAAATTTTAAGGAATTTGAAGATGTTTCTAGAAATTTCAAAAGATTTCAGTGAATTTTAAGGGATTTCAATAAGTTTCCTATAATTCTAAGAGATTTTGACGCATTTTAAGAGATATTAAAGTTCCTCGCGGAATTTTGAAGTTTATCAAGAGATTTTCAAAAGATTTCGTGAAATTTTGAAAGCTTGTAGGAAATTTTAAGAGATTTTTAGAAATTTGAAAATATTTTGAAATTTTTTGAGCAATTTCAAGGATTTGAAATGATTTTGAGAAATTTTAAATCAATTAGCGATAGTTTTAGGGTTTTCATAAAATATTAATGAAGGGATTTCGTCGAATTTCAAAAAATTTCAATAAATTTCCAGAGATTTCCAAGCTTGTCATGAATTTGAGACATTTTTACGAATTTCGAGTGGTGTGAAGTGATTTTAAATTTCAAAAGATTTAAAGTGATATTATACGAAATTTTAAAAAAATTTCAATAGTATTTTTACTCAAAATTTGTTCGCATTTTGATATTTTTATGTCAGGGTTTGTCTGAAAGTCAAGGTAAAGTCAGAAAAATGTCAAGGAAATGAAAAAATTGAATCTTGTGGCCACCCTGAATGTTTATTTCGAAATGAAATGCAATTATGAGCCGTCAAAAACAAAAATACCAAAATCGGGAAATTTCAGTAGAAAAATCAAAGGAGTGTTGATATCATTCAATTTGACGTTTCCTCATACCCGTAGTTCACTGTTGCATGGATCATTGCGTTTTCGATTTTATATATGCCACCCACCTGACCTGCACGATTAAACGTGCCCAATAAGAACTAAAGAAAAGAGCCCCTCGTTACTGTACATTCATGAAAGATTGCTTTGACTTGTCTCGTTGATTGTATCACAGTGAGTCGAATAGGTTCCTTCTGTCAAGCAAGTTTGCAGTCTCATCTAATGAATCGAGTATTACATAATAAGTTATTTAATCTCAATGACATAAGTTAATTTAATCTCAATGATATAAGTTAATTAATCTCACTGATATAAGTTATTTAATCTCAATGACATATGTTATTCAATCTCTTTTTTACGTCTTTTGAAATTGTATATTTACAATTTATCCAAACAATGCGAGACTTATTGAAGTTCAAGCTTCAACAATGTGAGACAACTCTCTCTCACCTTTCGAGGCTTTAAATTTAATCAAAGAATGTCAGCATGTAATTTCCTCCCGTGAGGCTATAAGATGTCACTAATGAAGCTATCGAGTACATTCAACGAGTGGAACGCGCAAGCAATATCATCCAATGTGTACGATTGTACGTGCTCTGAATTAATTTTCCGGTAGATGAAAACAAACTTCCGTTTAAATCTGAATAACAGCACTGCAAATTTCAAAGCATTCAGCGAGATTGGACAAGAAAACAACTGTATTTTTTCTCGAGCGTTAAAAAAGAATATTAGAAAAATATTGACCTTGTCGTTTAAAATGATATTCCTGTCAAAATCTCGAGATGTCAAGATCAAGAAATTCTCGTAAAGAAGTGATACTTGCGCAAAAAAAACCTGTCGCTTTGAAATGTGTCTTTGACAGTTCGAAAAAGCCAAGAGATCGATCTCGGCTACTTTTCTTGACACACGCAAGACTCTCGAAATTATAGAATATATAATTAAGATTTGAGAGAAGTATTGAAGAATTTAGAGAATTATTAAAGAATTGAAAGAAGTATTGAAGAATTGAAAGAAGAATTGAAGTATTAAAAGAGAAAAAGCTTAATGCAAGTGAAATGGAAGGCTTTTGGATTATTTTCACCTAGTGGGTGTCTTACGAATAAACGAGTGTTTAGAACCTGTTGGCGCGATACTGAACGAGTTGATCTATGAGCTTTGAGTGTCAACTGGTATTATATCGAGTGCCAAGCTAATTGTCATTTCATTGCTTGCTGATGTGGCTGGTGGTATAAATAAAGGTGATCTTTCTTGTAAGTGACAAGGTGAAATAAATTCTCTCGAGATAAACGGGTATGATCAGCATACGATCATAATCCATGTAGAGGGTGTTTACATAATCACGTGACGTGATGAATTATGATACATAGCAAAGTTTCAAAATGGCAATTGATGCTGCATTAAAGTGCATCCATGCAAGTTTTTTTAGGAGGCTAAGGATAAGCTTCTCTAATCATTCTCGCACCTGATTTCCGCTTTTTATAATTTGCAGAGATGCTAATAATAATGTTATACATTTTATAATTTTCCCTAATTCAGATTTATAGCATATACTATGAAATACAATTTTCGGGTTGAACCCATCAGGGCCAAGCTAACAAATGAATCCTTTGGGAACGAAGCAATATTGGGTTTGTGTTCGGCTTAACTAAATAAAGAATTATGACCATACTAAACCTACTGAGAGGTTGAATATCATTTAGAATTTAGGTTGTTTTCGATAAAGAAGATGAAAATAAAAGCCTTGTAAATAAATCTTCTATTGTAAACAGAGCTGAGATTTATATTGATTACGAAAAACCAAAATAAAATTGCACAATGGAAACCAATCTTGTGTCACACGCATCTGAACGTGATGTGAAATTTAAAAATAAAACCCTCCCGAAATTGTTAATCAAGCTGTAAATAGAACCCATGTGCTGACAAAATATGATTCACAAAAGTCGGACCGAAATAAATATCAGAAATAAATAAACATCGCGGTTAGTTAATTAAATTATTAGACGTTTTTTAAAGTACGAACTGTTTTCTTTAAGGACTGATTAATTACAAAAGATGAATCATTCAGACCTATAATTAAAAGTATAGAACCAGTTTCTAAAAGTTCGTTAACTCTATCATCTCATTAATGAGAAAAAAAAAATGACAAATTTGTCTATGTTTTGTTGTATTGATAATTCGAAAATGTGTTGAGTGAAAATTCCTCATCACACTAAATCTCAATCCAGACCCGAAGATTACACCTGCCTAACCAGTTTCAATTCGAAACAACTATGCGTCATTCATCACCCACGTCTACACGATTTCATCTTTTTTGAGTTCATATGTACGAAACTAAGTCAACAACAATTAGCGAAGCTACGAGATACAAACTTCGCCTACACATTCCAATCATGATAATACCGTAAAATTTTCAAGCATGATTCATGGCCAAAATGGCAGACAAATTGTCTTATCAAAAAGATAAGAAGAAATGTTTACATCATCGAACGATTAGAACACTTTTAATGCAATTTCAAGAAAGAGGTATAAACATTAAAGAAGAACTTGTAACAATGATTGATTACTCATGTTACATTATATTCTAATTACAAGTGATATAACTCAAGATAACATTTCTTCAAATAAAAATGATAAAGAACTTCATTTTCAATTTCACTTCATTTGATACAACCTGTCATTGGATTTACTCGAGTGCATATAAAAAATATTTTCGAAAAATGGTATCAAGGTGGTTGCAATTTATCATTGCTTGTTGTAATTTATCAAAATAATCAAAATGTAATCATCATAATTACAAAGATGTGACCTAGCTCAATATGACATGTCTTTCGTCTCCTGGCTCGCCTCAAGATCAGCACTTCTCTCACAGGAAGTATCGGTCTTACCTGGTTACGAACACCCATCACCGGTTGATTATTATCATCCTCGGAACAAGGTACTTGACACTCGGATCACTACTGCGATCCTCTACCGATAAACTCCTCGAACACATAAAATGACATTCTTTCCTGGTCACGTCGTTACACTCACTGACGTAACAAAACGTCATTGCGAACAACGCACATGTTTTTATTCTCTCCAGTATCTCGAGGAAGAGTGAAAACTTCGTAAAAAAACCAACTTAATAATTCCTTCCCCTCCCCACTGTACCGCTCCTATTTCCTGTAACTTCCGCTTTGCTTGGTATCAAGCATCACAGTCTAATGCGATTACGCTCTTCGATCCTAGAGAATTTAATGTTGAACATAATAACACCAACAAATATATTATAATAATAAACATATTATAATATATAAATATATTATATTTGTTACAATCACAAGGTGTTTCACATCCAAGATTTGATTGTTGTAATAATGAATGAATCTAATAATGTAGAAGAAAGTAAAACAGTTAAACTTGAAGTATAAATAAAATGCTGGAGACCTTGTAGATTATCAAATGTTGAGAACGGTCGTTAATAACTTTCTCTTATCAGACAAACAGTAGACTTTGCTTCCTAAGAAGTGACATCTGTCAGGTGTGTGCGAAAAAGTGTTGTTTGTTTTGAAATTGTGGAATTGCTGTGATTTTTTGTGTACAACTCATTGGACATGTTAATTTATCTTGCAATGTGAAAAACCTTGTCAGTGAGTCATTACCATAAAATAAGCGCGCTGACAGCGATCCGAAACGCATGTACACTATCGCGCCGCACGGTTAACTTAAACCTACAGCCAATAAAACGAGCTCGTGTTCTTGCACGATACTCTCGCGAGCCGCAAGCAAACTGGCCTTTAGAGCGAGTAGCCTGTCGTTTTATGCGAGCTACTCTACTCTACTGCTCGTCCGGCTTTCGGTACGTATGTACTTAAAAACGTACCTGCTTGCATTTTTGAATTTCACGGTGAAATTCTATTTTTGCATAGTATAATAATCTATTTTTCAAAACCATTCGCTGAAAGAATTTATGAAAGTACTTTAAAAAGGGAAACGATCCAAAATTCGGCCAAGTACATTGCACGGAAAAAATATAAGTGTTTTAAGGCAGGATAAACTATTATTATTAATTATTAAAATATTATTATTAATTATTATTATATTATTAATAATTATTAACTATTATATATAATTGTTTAATTAATTAATTAAGTTACCCCATGAAATATTTAGAACTTCGTGGCCTGTACTTAAGTCTAGGAGAGTCAAGTAATTTTTTCAGCATCGTTGATACCAAGAATGATGAAAAGGCTACCATAGGTTAAAGTTTGGGAAAATAAATGGAATCTTTTTAAAGAACGCTATGTTACTTCGTAAGGATTAAAAGAATTATTTTTTGCACGTCAAGAGCAAAAACGTGATAAAGAAACTGCATCGTCGTGCAGCTGACGCTCAGCGAAAGTCGCTATACAGCTGTGAGGATCATCCCGTAATGAATTACTTAATCCTAGGATTTTTTATCACAATAAAAAAAAGTATCAAAATCTAAATTTCATTTTAAAATGTTTTAAAACTAAGGATTCATTCTGGTGTGTATGTTTATGTGTGTTAAAATATTACGCGATTTTTTACGAGTTTACGCTCTTAATCTGAATTAATGAGAAGTTACTAATGAAATAATTCCGATTTGTTTACTAACTTACTTTAATACGCATATTTATTATCAATTAGTTAAAAAGTAAAGTATTAATAAATTAATATGTATTAATTAAGTAAGGGATTAAGGGATTATTAGTTAAGTAATAAAGACAATTAGTAAACATTATATTAAATAAATTAGTAGGTTTTTAATTTAAACAGTACTTTTTATATCATGAGTAACTTCTGACTCGTTCAAATTAAGAAAGTATTAGATTAGCAAACACAATGTAGTATTACAAAAATTTTGTTGTTTACATTTTATAATTTTATATGTACATTTCAAAGATATACAAAAAAATGGTTTTTTGTATAATTCGAAGTATTTCAAGGGATTGCAATCAATTTCCATTTCCAAGGATTTAGTTGACTTTTAAATAAATTTTTCATAGAATCTATAAGATAAAAAAAATTTCAATAAAATTTCAACTATTTCGAGTGATCATAAGAAATTTCAGGTATTTTCTAGACAATTTTAACGAGTTTCATAAGATTTTAAAAGGTTTCCAAGAATTTTAAGGAAATGTTTAAAGAATCAATAGATTTCATGGAATATCAAGGAGTTTTAAGAAATTTCAAGGAACTCGAAGGAATTTCAAAGTATTTCAAGATACTTATGAGATTATAAAATAATTATAAAATAAAATAATTATAAAATATAAAATAAAATTAAAAAATAAAATAAATAAAATAAAATAAAAATAAAACAAATTATAAAATAAAATAATTATAAAATATTTCAAGTAATACGGGACTAAAAAAGAAAAAGAAACTAAACATATTAATTTTTGTTTGTAGTTGGAATATTATTTCTAAAATTTCAAGCAAGTTTCAAAATATTTATGAGATTCTAAAATAATTTTAAAATAAAATAATAAAATAATTATAAAATATAAATTAAAATAAAATAAAATAATATAAAATAAAATAATTATAAAATATTTCAAGTAATACGGGACTACAAAAGAAAAAGAAAACAAAAATATTCATTTTTGTTTTAGTTGTAATATTATTTCAAAGATTTCAAGAAAATTTCAATTATTTCTAGTGACCATAAAAAATTTCAGGTATTTTCTAGACAATTTTATAAAGTTTCATAAGATTTTAAAGGGTTTCCAAGAATTTTAAGAAATTGGTTAAAGAATCAATAGATTTCATGGAATATCGAAGAGTTTCAAGGAATTTCACGGAACTCAAAGGAATTTCAAAGTATTTCAAGATATTTATGAGATTATAAAATAAAATAATAATAAATAAAATAATTAAATAATTATAAAATATAATATAAAATAAATTATATAAAAATAAAATAAAATAATTCTAAAATATTTCAAGTAATACGAGACTAAAAAAGAAAAAGAAACTAAAAATATTAATTTTTGTTTGTAGTTGCAATATTATTTCAAAAATTTCAAGGAACTCAAAGGAATTGCAAAGTTTTTCAAATTAAATAAATAAAATCAATTATAAAATAAATAAAATAAAATAATTATAAAATATTTCAAGTAAGACGGGACTAAAAAAGAAAAAGAAACTAAAAATATTCATTTTTCTTTGTAGTTGAAATATTATTTCCACATAAAATAAATTTGAAAAAAAATATTTCTTTCACTTAAACGTTCAGAACTTGAGGTACATAAATTTTCGTTATATTAAAATACAAAATTGTAGTAGAAGCTCACTAGTGTTAACTAATTAATATTGGATTCACAGAAACTAACAAAAACTATTGATCTCGTTATTTAAATCATAATGCAAATGTAACACTTGTCAACATCTCTGCTAAAAACTCTATTTAAATTTATTTAAATCTAATATGAATCCATGCATAGATAAATGAAACGAACTCTCGTGAATGACTAGAATAAATATATAATCGCATATATTTTATACGCGTGATATAAAATATCAGAGTTAAATCCTGAGCAATAATTCAGCATATTTTTGAGTATTCAGCATTCTTATCGCTGATTCTGGAATTCTTATCATTTATATATCTAAAGACTTATGAATCAGTATCAGCTTACAAAGATTTCTGATTTATCACATGGAAATCTATGCCCTCGCTCGAGAATATCCTTCCTACTAATCTCTCATCCATGTTTTTACCAAGGGAAGCTAAAGCGGAAATCTAAATCCTCCTGGCATTGGCAGTGCGAACAGATCTTCAATGCAGATCCTTGTTGGCCCGGTTAGGTAGATAACGCGATACGAGCCTACACTGAATGCGCAGAGTGTACTCTGGGAAAATTGCTCACGTGAGGATCCGATACATGACGCTGGATTTACACGCATGCATTTCTATGTAAGTATAAAGAATACATCCCACCCATTCCACTGTCATATCGCATTTCGCGACGAAACGTAACGGGTTACTTGATAAGGTAGAACTTGAGGCCTTATAATTAGATGCTAGCTGCTACGGTTCATTGTTAAGCGGATTAATGATCTGAAACTGTGTGAATTCACTCTGGAATCCGGAATCTAATCAATCTTCCACGCAAGCTAAACAACTCGCAGTTAGGCAAAATAATTTATATGCTTCAAGTAAGTTCTACAATAGGACGAGAGCAGATACAAACAGGCATGCAATTAAGCTCTGGCGCTGATGAAATTAAGTGTCAATTGTCCTTCCAGCTAAAGAAATTTCCTGATTACCATTAATCTGATGATTACTATTAATCTGCTGATTACCATTAAAAAAGAATAGAATGGACTTGATTTTTCACCTGAGAAGGTTTTCCTTCAAAAATAAAAAAGTTAACATCGAAAGAAAATTGTTACAAATTGTTTTCTTTCATGCACTCGTAAATAGAAGTTTTCTTGTAAAGAAAACTCCATTCTGTTTGCAACAAATTAGAGGAACGTGAAGCGCCTTGACGCTTGGACGTCTGGAAATCGAGAAAATACTGCCGGTCTAATGCGAAAGTTCAACTGGTATCCAACTCGACCCTCGGATATTCCAGCTAAGCTTTGCTAAGACTTGAGTGAAAGAGGGAGAGAGGGAGAGAGAGAGAGAGAGAGAGAGAGAGAGAGAGAGAGAGAGAGAGAGAGAGAGAGAGAGAGAGAGAAATAAGAAAAGAGCAGGAATCGGTTTCTTCGATACTACCAAGACGAAGTAAACTCAATCTTCATCCTAACTTACGACCAGAAATTCAGGGACAAACCCTGCGGTTACACAAAACCCTTCTCAAATTCGCCAAGGAAATTTTTTTCAGCTTTCAGATAACTTTTCTCACCATTTACACTTAACTAAAAGCCACGAAAGAAACGTGGAGAACATACAAAAGAACGGAGGGAGAAAACTGAATTTCCAAAGTCAAGAACTTTTTTTATCTATCATATAATAATAATAATAAAAATATATAAGTACTCACAGTTTATATAAAAGGTGCTTTGACATATAGACTCACCTGAAACAGAAAGAAAAGCAAGTTTAGTAATTGCAATAAACTTTTAAGTACTGATAGCTTTACAAAATCAGAATCGGATTTATAATATATAATCTGAGAGAAAAGTTTAACAATTATAGCTTGAAGACTGAAAACCACTTGGTATATAAATAATTGTAGCCAGTCAAGAATATACTGCAGGCGTAATTAAACTTCCGAGCTCTGAACTTATTACACCACTAACTATATTGTAACAAGCGATGAAATAATAGTTCGCCGCATTATTATAATTGCATCATGTCTCTTCAAGCTTTCCGTGGTGTATATAATATTATATGTATATAGCTTATGCAAAATTATATCAATAAGAAGCACGACGCTAAGCCACAAACTCTAACGTACGGTAGTTGCAACCCTTTTTCATCGGAAGATTAAATTTTAAATTATATATCTAATATTCATTAGTAATATTATTTATCAATTACATTTGTAATTAAAATATACCAGGGTGTCTAGTGATCAGGAAATTTGAAATTCCCGAGTTTTTCCAGTCTTTTCCCGGTCAAATTTTTTTCCTGTAAGTCTCTAATTTCACAAAAACCTTCGAAATGTCTGAAAATTTGTAAAAATAAAAAAAAAATTGTAAGATATTATAATATAATATAATTATATACTAATATATAATATCTTATTTCTTTAAAATAAGAAATCTCTTGAATCCATGATGTGAAAAATTCGTAAAAATCTCTCAAAATTCCTAGAAATCACTTGAAATGCCTTAACATTTAAAATCCCTTAAAAATCTCATCGAATTCCATGAAATATTTTAAAAGTCAGAAAAATCTCTTGAAATCTGTTAAAATGATTAGAAATCTCATAAAGTTTCACAATATCTTTTAAAAAGCAGAAAATTCTCTTGAATTCTTAAAATTCCTGAAAATTCCACTACAATATTTTAAATCCCTTAAAATTTCTAAACATCTTTAAATTTCTCAAAATTCCACGACACAATTTAAAATTCCCTAAAAATCCTATACAAACCTTTTGAAATCTCATAAAATGCCATAAAATTATTAAAAATTTCTCAAAATCTTTTAAAAGTAAAAAAATCTCTTGAAATCCGTTAAAATTCGTAAAAATCTCTTAAAATTCCTTAAAATTCTACGATACCATTTAAAAAACTTGTATATCCTTTCAAATCCGTTAAAATGATTAGAAATCCCATAAAGTTCGATTTAATCCGTTAAAATTTCACAAAATCTTTAAAAATCCCTTGAAATCCAATAAAATTATTAGAAATCTCATAGTTCCACAAAATCCTTAAAAAGTCTACAATATCTTTGAAAAAGCAGAAAATTCTCTTGAATTCTCTTAAAATTCCTGAAAATTCCACTACAATATTTTAAATCCCTTAAAATTTCTAGAAATCTTTGAAATTTCTCAAAATTCCACGACAACATTTAAAATCCCCTAAAAGTCCTATACAAACCTTTGAAATCTCATAAAGTTTCATAATATCGTTAAAAATTTCTCAAAATCTTTTAAAACAGAAAAATCATTTGAAATCCTTCGGAATTTTACGACAACCTTCGAAATCCTTTTAAATTCTACAAAATCTTTTAAAAGTCGAAAAATCTCATGAAATCGCTTAAAGTGATTAGATATCTCATAAAATTTAATAAAATCCTTAAAAATTATACAAAATTTTGTTTAAATCATAAAAATCTCTGGAATTATTTTTAAATTCATAATAATTCCACAACATTTAAAATTCCTTGAAGTTCTCAGAAACATCTTGAAATTTCTCTCTAAAAAAAGTAGTATAACGAAATATCTCAAAAATCTCGCAAACATTTTTGTTGAAAACTTGATTGGCTTTTGAATGACTTGAAGTTGTAACAAGTAAAACAAAATAATCGAGCGCGTAGCATGCGTGTTGGTTTTCTAGTTTTTAAAAATTTTATAAAATAAAAATGCAATAAAAAGAAGATAAAGTAGAGAGAAAGTCGATTTTTCAATAAAATACCAAAAATTTCCGGTCCTAAATGAAATTCCCGGGTTTTTCCCGGTTTTTTTCCGGTCAAATAAAATTCCCTGATTTTTCTCAGTTTCCCGGTCTGCTAGGCACCCTGAATACATTTTACACGGTTTTTTACAGAAAATATAAGACATAAGACAGTCTAAGGCTTCCACAGTAGATAAATCGAATTTAGTCAGCCAATCAGACCAAGTTTTCAATCCTCAATTATATTTTCCTCCTCAATTTTATTTTCTCCTCCTCAATTATATTTTCCTTCTCAATTATATTTTCCTTCTCAATTATATTTCCTTTTAAAATCTTTCTCAATAGTTTTCAAGTCTTTTCGAAATTGCTCAGATGATGATTTTATAAGGCTTTTGAAAGAAGAGGAAGATATTTTTGAGAGGGAGACTTTATGATGCCAATTAGAAGAAGATGGCACTTTTCTCCGATTGAGTTCTCTGTAAAGTAAAAAAGACGTTTGAAGTTTATTTTTACGAATCGTCTGCTGCAAAATCGGTACTATGTGTATCATCGTCGCAATATTTTTACTTTATTCAGCCCAGTGAACCTTCGACAAAGAAATAAAGGAGCGCCGAACCCGCAGAATAGATATTCTTTATCAAAGGCGAGCATCGTCAGACACTCCAGACTTCATATGATAGATTGCAATTTCAGAAAAACATGCATAAAACTATATACAACCACCAAGTTTCCTTTCAACATAATAGATATTAAAAGCCGAACAAAATTGAAATTTCCAGTGGAAGAATTTCATTTCGCACTTTGAGCCCGGGGCGAGAAATTCTATGAGATAAAAGTGACTGAGTAAATTATATTATCTAGAGTAACCAGATCGCAATATCGAAAAGTAGAACGATCTATAATTTGAAAAAGAAGCTAGGAAAAAGGGGAAATTAAATTATTAAAAGGAGGAAATCAAAAATTCGTTCCGTGACAACGAGCAATAATAAAATCATATCAGAAGGGGGCGAAGGAGCAAAAGCGGAGAGGGGGGGCAATGTTGATAATAATAAGGGTGAGACATAATGGGAGGAGGGTTTCGAGGTGTAAATCAGTATTGTTATTTATTTTCATTGCTTTAATCTGCTGAATCTGATATTATTGCGGAATATGCAAGTGTTCAAGGAATTTACATGTTCAACTTGTCAAAGGAATAATGATGTTCCACCGCAAAAACTAATTACGATGAATAATGGACAAGGTGAATTTAACAGTTCCCAACAATAATCATGTAAATGAGGATTTGGCTCGAGTTTTCTGACTAACTTTCGTCACTCTTTTAATCGATTTTCTTACAAAGATTCTTTTCTAAGAAGCCACTATAGAGACTGAAAATTACATTGTCAATAATTAATTTGATTTATAGTTAATGTAATTTAAAAAACCGAATATTTAATCTTGTGAAGAAAGGCAATACATTTTTTACTAAACACTTCCATTTCATTTATATAAAAAGTATATAAAATAAATAAAATATAAAATACATACCACTGTACTTTTTTTCGCTGCACATATAGTAAATATTTATTCTATAAAAGAACATTTTTTTATTATTTTTATTGAATTTTATATTTATAAAAGTGTAAAAAAAAAAAACGGGTTGCCCTTAATAGCTCGCGGTGCGAATATGAAAAGAGCAGCATTGGATGCATCAATCCAGAAGCGCCGTAAGAACAACTTCTCGTTTTGCTCGAAAGCACGAGAAGTACTTAGCACTACACAAATATATTTTTAAAGCCTTAAAAAAAAGATTCAAAATTTAAAAGAGCTGAATTGAGTCAAATATAAAAAGTACAATAATAGAAATTGGAGTTTCTAGAAATAGAAACTAAATTGGAATTTATTTCTGGAAAAAAAATAAAGGAAAAAAAGGATTAGGTATATTTACTGAATAGTTAAGGCTTGTAAAATTAATTAACAAGTAAACCCAAAGGGATCAAGTAAACCATAATTAATAAATGCTGTAAAACTGAAGAGCTCAGCTTTTCATTTTAGAAGTTCTCTTTTTACTAGGATTATTCCTAACAAAAAGCAGTTATTTTGAAAACATATAAAGCAGATATGCTCTCATTTTTTTTATAACTGAGGGAAACTTTTTCATATCCCTTTCAATTCTGCGCGTAGTTCCATTAGTCTCTATGACATATATGTGTGTAATTACAAATAAACTTTTTATATTTTGAGTCTTTTGTGTTTGGAAATTTTTGCTAAAAATTGGTTGCTTGGAGTATCATTTTTAGACTATAAATAATAATTAATATACAACAAGATTAATATACAACAAACAATAGAATTGATGAATTCTTTCAATGAATTTAAATTTCTACTGTATGAAATGTTTTGTAATCCTATCGAGATTTTACACAAATCCTAAAATGTTTTCAGTTTTCACAGTACATGTACATTGTTCAATAGAGAAACTAAAAATTCATAAAAGACTAATATCAATATTTTCATATTATATCAATATTTTGCTTTAAAAACAAATATTGACGTTTCGTTAATAGAAATATGTCTATATTATAAAATATAACTAGTACTATTTTCAATGTGCATTATTCATAATAAACATGTGTTTTATTATAAAAAAGCCTTTCAATTTGCTTCTCTCGGAAGCAAGAGAAATTTCAAATGAAATCCCTTGAAATTAATCTGATATAACAACCATATTCTGAATCTCAATTCTTGGATTTGCAATGCATTTTGAGGGAGAAACCAGTTAGGAAACTACAAATTAGAGGACAGAATATCGAGTGAGGCGTGAAAATAAGCGCACCGAGCTTTGAAACCTTAATGGAGTTTTGGCAGCCTTCGAAGTCCGCTACACAGTAAAGTTAGGTATTTGTCACGAGGTCGTGTCTTGGTTGTTTTATACTTTTAGTTTAGTTATTCCACTGTACGAACATTTGGCGAACAGAACCCTGGATTAGTTTGTCTAAATAACATTCATTTCTAATGTAAATATCAATCGAATTGTCAATAAATAGACAATATATTTTATCCTATCCAGGATTCATTGAAATTATTCTAAAATCTCTAACAAGTACTCACCCTATTATAGTAATAAAAGAGGATCACACTTGCCACCTTACTTCGTGTTTGCAGGAGAGAATAGAAAAAAAAGGATCATAGATGAGCAATCATGGTTGATGGTCCTTTTAGTGATTGCATTTGCAAGTAAAATGAGGCAGTCGACACGATGCGGTGGCAGAAATATATGTTCCTGATTCACCGGGAAACCAACGCGGTTACCCTGTCTTAGTGTAAGAGAAGAATGGGGATGCTTGTGTAAAGATTTCAAATGAAAACGGGGTTCTGGTTATACAGAGCCAAAGCATATTGACGAATACAGTCAAGCTGTCCCCACAGTTCTCGAGAAAAACGAAAAAGAGCATAGGAAATCGAAAAACGAGAACGAGAAAGGAAATCCCCCTAGGTTGGCAGATTTATCCTGGTGATTTTAAAACCTTGCTCGAATATAAAAGACAATTTAATTAGAGAAGGATTCTCCAAAGGAAGATCTATTCTATGTTAATGCTTTTGCAAGAATGACAGAAAGAACGTCCCAATACACCTCTTTGAGGTACAGAGAAGAAACTTCACCTGCAATAAAAATGAAATGTAAACTCGAACAAACTAGATTAAATTAAACTCACGGTGTAAATTTATCCTTGTTATAACTGCTAGACATATCCTTTGTGCATTTTAATATTCATTTTGTACTAAAATACCAGGCTTTTCTGAGATAATTAGTTTTTGTAAATTACACTTCTTTAATAAGTAGTTTATTTTTAATCTGAAGTAATCAGAGTAGCCACAAGAATTAATTTTTTCATTTCTATGACATTTCCCTGACTTTCAGACAAATTTCCCTGACAAATAAAAGTATCAAAATGCGAATAAATTTTCAGTAAAAATACTATTGAAATTTTTCAAAAATTTCGTATAATATCACTTTCAATCTTTTGACATTTAAAATCACTTCACACCACTTGAAATTCGTAAAAATCTCTCAAATTTATGAAAACCTTGTAAATGTCGGAAAATTCATTGAAATTTTTTGAAATTCGACGAAATTCCTTCATTAATATTTCATGAAAACCCTTAAACTTTCACTAATTGATTTAAAATTTCTCAAAATCATTTCAAATCCTTTCAATTCCTCAAAAAGCTTCAAAATATTTTCAAATTCTTAAAAATCTCTTAAAATTTCCTACAAACTTTAAAAATTCCACAAAATCTTTTGAAAATCCCCTGAAAATTTTCAAAATTCCACGAGGAACTTTAAAATCTCTTAAAATGCGTCAAAATCTCTTAAAATTATTGGAAACTTATTGAAATCCTTTCAAATTCACTGAAATCTTTTGAAATTTCTAGAAACATCTCTAAATTCCTTAAAATTTCACTACAATATCTAAAATCCTATACAATTTCCTAAATTCTTTAAAATCTATTAACATTCGATGAAATCCTTTAAAATTATATAAGAAACTATGAAATTCCCTAAAATAAATACAGAAAACTCTAAATAAAAATTAATTTTGAAAATTGTTTTAATTCAACGAGGAATATTTCATATCATTAAAATCCTTTTTAAAAATGTCAAAATTTCTTTAAAGTTTTACAAGCTTCTTAAAATTCTTTATAATTCTACGAAAAACTTTAAAAACTCTTAAAATTGTGTAAAATTTCACAAAATCTTTTAAAAATCATAAAAGTCTCATAAAATCCTTTAAAATCTCAATAATCTCAAGATTATTTAAAATGAAATCCTTAAAATCTCCAGATTCTTAAAATCCTTTAGAATTCCATGAAAAACTGTTAAATCCTTTAAAATACATAAAAATCTCTTAAAATTTTGTAAAATTTCACAAAATCTTTTAAAAATCATAAAAGTCTCATGAAATCCTTTAAAATTCCACGAGGAATATTAAAATTTCTTATAATTACTTTAAGAAATCAAAATTTCTTAAAATTCTTACAAGTTTTTTAAAATCCTTTAAAATTTTTTAATTCCTTTAAAATCACTTTAAAATAATTAAAATTTCCTTAAAATCTAACATGCCTTTTAAATTCCACGAGATTATTTATTATTCGTTAAAAACTCTTCAAATTCTTACAAGTTTCTTAAATTCCTTTATAATTCCACGAAAAACTATAAAATCCCTTAAAATACGTAAAAATCTTAAAAATTTTTGAAAACTTTTCAAAATTCCCTAAAATTCCAAAACATCTTTAGAAAATCATAAAAATCTCGTGAAATCCTTTAAAATTTCTGAAGGAACTTTAAAATTCGTTAAAATTCTTTGAATTCCCTAAACTTTCTTAAAAATCACTTAAAACTTCAGGAAGTCCTTTAAAATTCCACTAAATCTTTTAAATATTATACAAATCTCTTCTAATCCCTTTAAATTCCTAGAAACCTCTTAAAATCATTAAAAACCTAAAGAATCTCAAACAATGCCTGGAAATTCTTTATAATCTTTCGAAATCCTTTGAAAGTTGCTAAAATTTGTTAAATAAACTATAAAATCTATATACGCAGTACGACAAAAATAACATAATTAGCATAAATGTCAATTTCTATTTTCCCTGACAATTCCCTTACTTCCCTGACATGTGGCCACACTGCCCCGTGCAGAAATTGCCCCATTTTGCCCTATTTAAAATAGGGTTCTGACAAGGCCCTGGTCAGTTTTTCTATTCTGAATAAAATGAAATAAATTATAATGTGCTAATCGGGCAGCATAATAGGACTATGTGTAATTACTAACATAATATCATCTGATTATTCCAAATTGAAAATATTTAGATTTAAATATTTAAATAGTTTTCTGTTTCATTGCGAACGCAAATATATAAATATGATTGATTTATTTCCTTGTATTGTTTCTTATGTTCTTTGCTATGTTTTGACATAATAAAATTACATTTTCATAAAAGCAGGTAATTTTCATTTATAATTTATTATAGTTTTTTTTTAAAAAGGCATTCACTAGAAAAACTGACAAGGCCCTGACTAGTTTCTCCTATATAGGGTATTCGCGAGTCCAACCGTTACACCCTTGTCGGGTTCTAACCAGTTTTACTGACCAGAACCACACCAGAAGTAGGGGAAACTGACCAGAACCCTACTAGGCCCACATCAAGATTTCTGCACGGGTGGTAATTAATTTAATTATGTTTATTAGAGTATAGTTCATAGTTTCAAGTGTGATTTCACAGACTATATAATTCCTTCCTTTTATTTAGCAAAAATACATCACCTAAAATTCCATTCTCCCTTAATTTCCTGGTATTTCCAGGAATTTCCTGGTCTTTTTGTCCTTTTCAATGAATAAAACCACAGAAAGTAGTTAGCGATGTTATTCAAAGGTATACCCATGCTAATTTGATATTAGTTCGAAATAAGCATGAAAAGTCAAACTTTCTGTTATTTCTGCGTGCTGGATATGATAATGAGGGAAATAAGTCTGCATTTATATGAAGCATTTGTATGAAAACCTTTTTGGGAAGAACACAATAACGAGATTCACCTGCTATTGTAATATTATGAACTTTCGCAGGGTATTCATTAAAAGCATAGATGCGTACAATTTTGCATAATTATGTGTCTGATTTTTAAATATAAATCGTATTGTTGCAAATAGGGAACAACTGACTATTCAAAAAGTGAAAGAAAGAGGCTTTGGTACCCCAGGTAATATAGAAAAATAAAAAATATTTTCTATAAATAGACCAGAAGATGAAAACAGGATGAGTTTGTATTTTACTACATAACTGTTCGAAAAAAGGAACAATAACAAAAATAGGGCATTCTTCATTTTATCGGTACTAGGATCTGCTGCTTGTATCAGAAGTATAACTATCACAGGTCACGTGCAATCGTGCTTCTTAGACTTATCGAAGTTTCGATCAAAAAGATTGGGATCGATCGTCGTAGTAAGAAGGGCATTTGAATTTCCCCTCACAACAGACTCAAGAAAATATTTGTCTACATATATTTTCCTGTGGGAAAATATTTTCTTCTCGAGGCTGTTAATCATTCCAAATGATTACTCTCAACGTAAAATAAATCTCAGAGATACCAAATAAAGATTTAAAAAAACCTTTTAAAAATTGAGAGTAATGCAAATTATTGGAACCATTTAGGTGAAACTTGAATGGAAGGAAATTCTCTATCGGGAAACCTTCAGACGTTTAAGCAAATTCGGCCAATTTCGGGAATTCCTACGTATAATTAATTAATCTCCGCAAATCTGAATATGCAGAACCAAATGACCTATCGAATTGCTAATAATTCTAACGGCGTTAACTAACAAACAAGAGTATTAGCAAATAGTATAATTAGTGTGAATGAGAAAAGTGTGATTTGGAAACTTGAAATTCGGACTTCATCTATTTAAAATAGATAAATATGAATAAAATGATAAATATAGTTATTGTATATTATAATAAAATGAATTTTTCAGCTATTTCTGAATAGACAAAGCTTCGATGCAAAAAATAGACCATAAAGAATATACTGTGTCAGAGGATCGAAGGGAGAAATGGAGTTTGAGCTTTAATCGACCTGCAGTCACACAACATGTCATTTCACGGAGACATGTTTTTCCAGCTCCTCAGATATTCTTATATCAAGTCTTTTACTTCCTGATATAGAAATATTTTTCAATTCCTCGGCAAAACTTACAAGTTAAATCCATCATTTATTTTATATTGGGAGCAACGAAAAGCACCCTCTCCCCCTTAATTTTAAAACTTTTATACTCTCTTATTTATCTTCAAAAGGAATTTACGACAATTATTTTTATACAGTCTATAATTAAGTAAATATCTTATAAAAAAACTATATACATCAAAAGTTGGAATATTGGAATATAAATTCTTCTTAGATATAAATAAACCACGATTTCAACTTTTATCGGTACAAACTTTATGTCGGAGAACCGTTTCGATAAAAAAAAACTTTAAAACACCTTTTATATCGTCTTTTCGGTAGATACAATATATTATCTTTAAGTGGATCCTCCATTAATAAAAACTAAAACAAACTAGTAAAAATGCAAGAAAAATAATACAAAATTCAAATTAGAATAAAGTAAAAGCACGTGCCAGTGCCAAAGATGATAAAATAAAAAGGTGGGCATAAATTTTCGGGGAAAATATGAAATGTTATTAACTTTATGGAAGTCACGTTGGATGCACTTCTTTTTCCAGCAGTTTTCTCGTGTGCGGGAAAATTTTCATTTGAATAACTAAACGTCAGCCAGTTACGTGCGCTTTGGGAAAGTTTGCGATGACCGCGAAGCATGATTTAACGCCGCGATCTCACCTAGATATGTTCCGCCAATTTAAACGATATGAAAGTGCCGACCGGCGTAGTGGAAAATTAAATATGAGTATGATTTTAGGCGAGCAATTTATATGTAAATGCGATGACGGAGTTTCGCGGAGGTACGAAGCGAAGCCACCGAAGCCTCGACTCTCGAATATTTAACAATGCCCATTGTTTCGCCCTGCTAAGTCACACTCATGGATAAGGATAGTTATATATACATATATAGTATATCTGCAGTTACGAGAGCTTTACTGGGATCTTCCAAATATACGGATCGACTGACGAAAAAAAAAAAAGGGGAAGAGAAACGAGCCGCGTTGAAATAATGGAAGGCCGCTAATGGGGTGAGAGGGGGAGGAGAAAGGTTTCGATTATACACCGGGAGTTCAATCTGCTTCAACTGCGAAATATTTCCTTTGCATTTTCCTCCATTTTTTCCATTTTTTTAGACTTTTCCTTCATTTTATATGCCAGAGGATATTTCCATATAAAAAAGAGAGCTCTATTAATTCACATCTTTTTACAAAAGAAATCCTTTAACTTATTTTTCGTGAATCGTAAAAAGCAATCAAAAAACATGATTTTCAATCGAAAAACATGATTTTTAATAAGAAAAAGTATAAATGTTCAGCGAAAATGATAAGAAATTGTAACATTTACGATCTTGACAAGAAATGTGAAGCACCATTCCAAAGAAAAAGAAGAGATAATACCAAAGCCCGTCGGCGTTGACGCAAATCTTGCGTAGGACCAACTTTTATGCGTTCATGGAAATCGTGGAAGCTCTTTATGTGCGTGTCATATTTTATGATGTGTACGCGAGGCCATCGTGATGGTAAATACTGGAATGCGAAACCTCCCTTGGGGCGAAGTGCACGTGCCTTTTGAAAAAAAATACAGTGATCTACTTTGAAGAGCTTATTTTTACTAGGTGATGAGAATACAGTCAAGGATGAGAGTTCCTCTGCTTCCTTTGAAACAACAGAAGGTACGTCCCACCAAATATGTACTCTCATTAACAAACACACTCTTTAATCCTTTCTCCATTTTTAATCCATCAAGAATCAAAAAAACATGCTTTAAAAAGACATGCTTTAAAAAAACATGCTTTAAAAAAACAACTACGTAAAATAAACTGAAAGAGTTTATATTAATTAACTCTTTAATTACCTCTGAAATATTTTCATTCCAGGAAGGACATTATGAGATTGAAATTTACTTTAAATTACTTCAATCGTAGGAGATAATTATGAAGGGGCCATAAATTTCTAGTATTATTCCGACTAAAAACTGATAAATGTCACTTGAAACTTAATACTTGGGAAGATGACCCAAAGAAAAGGAGTTTCAATTGGAGTGGTCAAAACTGAAAACTTCACTTTGCGGAAAAGTTTCTTTCGCAAAATAGTAAAACTTTTCAGTTAGGAAGAAAGTTCTAAAGAAATTTGTAACGTGAGAGATGCAACCTTATGATTTTTAAGTACTTCACTGAACTTTAAAGTTTTTTATTCAGCATTCAAATATTCGAACTTTGCAAGTAGATATTATACTCTTTAAAAACCGTTCTAAACATTCTAAAAATAGAATAGGTATGATTTCAATTAAAAACATGTTTCGCCCAAATCTTTTGAAGATTCATTTATGAAGATTCATGATTGAAGTTATTACAATCAAATTTTGATGATATTTGCTTGCACCTTGTGTTATATGTAAGTAATTATCTTCCGTTAATCAATGTTGAAGAAAATCGCATTCGCTACAATGAGTAAATACCTATACCTTCACAAACTCATCAAAGTAACGCAACGAAACCGTCGATGTGCATTTGTTCCTTCATCACGTTTACGAGGCTCTAAAACACACTTGTCCTGAATCCTGTGATTGTCATCCTCGTCTATTCTAAAGGATTCTAAAGGAATAAAAGCTTTGAAGCGTGGAGAGGAGAATTCGACGTATACTCACAGAGATTACGAAAATCTAAACTAAACCAGACTTCCTACCAACATGCAATTACAAATATTACCCAGTCGACATTTCTCAAAAAATATTTTAATTTCTCCCTAAAATGAATTACCTACTCCCTTTTTACATGAAAAATCGAATGGAGGCATTAAAATGCCTGCCCATTAAAATATATTTTAATGGAAATTTGCTATTAGGCAAGGAAAAATAGTAAAGAGAATTTTCGAATGAAAATTTTCTGAATATTTAAATTAACATTACTTGACTTCAAAGGAAACTTGAGAAAACGATTGGCTATAGGTTCTAGATAGATATGATCAATAAATATAACTATTTTTCAGTGAATAGCAGAAGAACCATTAAAGCAGCGAGCTAACCAACTTGAAGGGGTTTGTTGAGGCAGCGAATTATCGTCGATTATGCAAGAAGCGCCCAAGGCTTTCAACTGAAGAACGGAGAATATAAATGGCCTTGGATCGTACACCTTCTGGAGCGCGTTATCAAAATTGAATTTTCGAATATGGCCGTTCGCTGCGGCAGGTTCCTTTGTTATTTATGTCCTTCTCGTACATCGCTCTCTCGAAAAGCCCATTGTCGATATACAATAGAAATTTGTTCGCGAAACGTGTCACGCAAGTTGAAAGGGCATGTTCTCATACGGTCCAGTTCTCCTCTTAACTTCGGATAAACTTTTTGAGGGACGAGGAATCAGACTGGTCTCAGAGTTAGGTAGATGGGAAAATCGACTACCGCTAATATGGGAGAAAATAGCGAATTCCAATCGAGCGATATCGAGTTATTATATCGAGTTATTACTTTACTTCTTATTATTTGTGGATCTATATAAACGAAAATTCCAGGGAACTCAAAATTACTTATAAAATTACTATATCGTCACCTGTTTAATTATAAAACTGAGAATGACCTGTCACTGATTCAAACTTAGAGGAGAAAGGAACCATTTTTCATTTCCACACTGTCTGACCGATGATGCCTTTTTCTACTGCGACTGGAAAATAAAATACACGATCCTACCTTAAAAAAGTGGTCTCACGAAATGTCTTGAAAATGTCGCATACATTGTTGTTACAAATGTCTAAAAATTCAATAAAAAAATTCTCGGAATTTCCTAACATTTAAAATCTCTTAAAATCTTTAGAAATCCTGTAAAATTCCATGAAATCGTTAAAAATTTTATAAAATCTTTTAAAAATTAGAGAAATCAATAAAACTACCTGAAAAACTTTAAAATCCTTTAAACCACATAAAATATTCAAAAATTCATAAAAATCCCTTGATATCTTTTAAAATTCGTAAAAACTTCTTAAAATTCTTAGAAACTAGTTTCTGTAAATTATATACGATAAAAGTTAAAGTCCCTAGATGTCCTTTAAAATCTATTAAATCTATTATTTAAAATTATTTAAAATCTATTATTAAAATTAAATCCTTAAAATTCTATAAAATATTCTAAAAATCATAAAATCCCTTAAAATTATTAGGAATCTCACAAAATTCTTTAAAATACCATAAAATATTTTTTAAATTATTAAAATCTCTTGACTTCCCTTGGAAATATTTTAAAATTCGTTAAGATTTCTTAAAACTCCCAAAAACCTTTTGAAATCCCTTAAAAATCTACAAAAACCATTAAAATTATAAATCTCTTGAATTTCAAGTTAAAATTAACAAAAATCTCTACAAATACAATAAAAAAAACTCTTGGAATTTCTTAACATTCAGAATCTCTTAAAATACTGAGAAATCTTACCAGATTTCATGAAATCTATAAAAATTCTACAAAATCTTTTAATATCATAAAATCCCTTAAAATTTTACGACAATCTTCGAAATCCTTTAAAATTCTACAAATTCTTTTAAAAATTATATATGTAAAGAAATTCTTTTGAAATCCCTCAATAAAATTACCTAAAAAACTTGAAATCCTTTAAACCTGATAAAATATTATAAAACTCATAAAAATCTCTTGAAATTTTTTAAAATTCCCTTAAAATGCTATTAAACATTTGTAAATCTCTCAAAATTCCTCGAAATATCTTTAAATATTTACCTTAAAATTCTACGGATTCTTTTTAAAATACTAAAAATCTTTAGAACTTCATAAAAATCACTTGAAAATGATAAAAATCCAGTAAAATCCCTAGAAACCTCTTGAAATACCTCTCTAAAAAAAATAATGTAACGAAATGTCCCTAAATCTTAGATACTCCCTAAATTTGAATCAGCAAAATTTCATTGATTTTTTAATGAATTAAAGTTGTAAAAAATAAAATAAATAATCGTGCGCGTGTGATTTTAAACAAACAAGTGCTCTATAATGTATTTTTTTAATGATTTCAAAAGAAGAATTAATTCGAATTAATATGACTGGAAATCATGTTTAATTTGTGTTATAATAATAATAATAATAATAATAATATTGATGGTAATCAGATTGCTCTTCACCATTTTGCATCAAATTATACAATAATGATATTGAACGATCAGAACAATACATTAATTAAAGTGCAACTATGTAACATCATATTAATTGTTATTATATTGCGCCTCATTATTTTGTATAAAAATTACACAATTTTCTCAACAGAAATTGTATTCTAATTCTAATATAAACTTGGTACTTTAATAATAAAATAAATGAGTTATATATTTATTTGAAAATTAACGCCTCGTACGTTTTAAAGTTTTTAGTTATGTAAAAAAAAGATAATATATGTATTTGGAGATGAATTTAAGCCACTTTCTCTGGTATGAAGCAATTATGTCAACGAGTTTCCGTCGCAACTTCTTCCATAACTCGTTTACGTACCTACGAGATTTCAGTAAAAGTTACGACGTCTAAAGAAGAGTAGTTTAACGAGCTCTGATTAAATCATAAATGAATAAAGATTTAATACGATTCGGATATAACGAAGCAGATTTAGAATCAATTAAGAAGTTTTTATAGTGTAACAATCTTGAATACTAGATGCTAATTAAAACGGTAAATGACAATTAAAATGTTTAATGAGAATTTCAATTTATGATATGGAACATCTTCTCTCCATTCAAAGAAAACTCATCTGTATTTGTAAATTTTTTTGACAAAGGAATTTTTCAGTCAACATCGAATTTCTATGAATGGTAACCTATTTTGATTATCGAGAATAGATTTCTATTTCGTATGGAATACGAAATCTCCCGCTCTTTGAATGGAATTGAATTTACCATTTTCTCATTTGAACTTCAAAGAATCTCAAGTGTGAAACATTTATATATTGAAGAAGATGTACTTTATGTTATATACAAATTATCATCAATTTAATATGAAATATGAAATAAAAGTTTAGAGATAATACAATATAAATAAAATGACCGGCAATTTGCCAGCGAATAAAAATCCCTCATGTGTCAGCCTAAGAATACTTTCGAAATAAAAAGTTCAGAAGGCCACTACAGAAAGTTCACATGCCACAAGAAAACTTCGAAGGTAACAAAAAAAAAAAGGACTTTTTACCCCTATACTGAATATTACACGATCGTTGCTAACTTTCAGTCATTTTTTTACATTACGGAATTTTGTCAAAGAAAAACTTTGCGAGTTGTAAAGAAACTACTTACTTTACTCAAACAAAGTCTTTAATTAAAATTTCAACTTTCATAAAACGAGTTTTTTAATCCTAAACATTACATTTTTTTGAAAGGACCTAAATATTCTCTCATTACAAAGAAATTTCTTTGAAATGCCTTCTGTAAAACAAGCAAGGTTTGCGAAAAGAGTCCGATTGCAAAAAAAACTCGTCTAACTAGCTGAAAAATCCGTTCATTAAAAAGTTATTTCTTTCAATATTTCCTGCGCACAACTACTCGCGGACCTTATTTTCCGCTAATGACTCAGGATCAAATTACCAAGAAAAGTCAGAGGTAAAGTCTGATAAGGTGAATTCCAGAAATAAAGTCAATCTCGAGGGATAAGAACTTCAGATGTTGAATGTCACTGCTGCATTCGCAGGAAAAAGGCGAAAGTCGAAAGCTTGAAGCAAACAGAAAATTACTGGTATGTGTATCCGTGCACATTTCTATCCAAGCTTCTCCTTTTCTCTCTTTCTTGTGTTTTCCCTTAAGCTCTCTCCATTCCCATCAGAGAAGAGCAAACATCGCGCCACTTCACCAACTATTATAATAATTCTTAGTTATATAACATCTAACTTAGTCCACTCTTAGTTTTGCAATTTAATTTCGCAGAAAAGACAAAAATGGATACAAAAAGGGATTCACTTCGTAATCTCGATAAGTGCTGAACGTAATTGGAACACACACCTGAATGATTATAATCCTAATCGTAGAGTTTGAGTTTGATCAACCAAAACCCTATATTAAAGTTTCCATTGTCATAAATAGAATTTATCGTTCTTCTAAACTGGAAATGATATTCCTTCTAGACTTTGTCGCAAACTTGATGAAACTTGGATGACGGAAGTATAAAAAAATGTGTGTACGAAAGCTTCATATTCTACTTTCGACTATCCTGCGATTTATACCATTTCTTTCTCAATCAAACTTCGTATTTCTTCCATAAAAATACACAGGAGTATTAAATAGACTTCTATCCCACACATACAGACAGAAATTGCCTTCACGAACCCATCAATATCCAAGTTTTAATTAACCGTAGGCTTCACAAAACAAAATGCTCCGCAAAATTGGTGATTTTTTCACGAAAATAAAAAACTAATGGGGAATAAATTCAATTTGAAATGCTTTCCTATAAAAACAAGATTGGGCTGAAATTTCAGACGTCTGAATGTTTTTTTTTTCAAAAATTCTCGCGAAAAAAATTGTTTTGTGTAGTAATTTGTTTACTTCAACAAAAAGCATGGGAAATATTTTTGCAAAAATTCCAAAGGATTTCGAAATATTTTAAACTATTTCAAGACATTTAGGGGATATCGAGGATATTTTAAGTAATTTTAGAGAATTAAAAGGGATTTCAAGAATGTTCAAATCTTAAAAGACATTTAAAAGAATTAAAGATAATTAAATAATTTATAAAGGGTTTCGAAATATTTTTTAAGGATTTCAAGATATTTCAAGTGTTTGTACTAAATTTTAAGCAATTTCAAAAGAGTTTAAGTATTTTCAATAGGTTTTGAAACATCTAAAATAATTTGAAATGATTTCAAGATGTTTAAATACATTTTGTGCGATTTTAAGGAATTTCAATAGATTTTAAATGAATTCAAGGATTTAGGAAATTTTAAAGAGATTAGGATTTGCAAGAGATTTCAAGACATTTAAAATGAAAATTGTTTAAAATATATCAAAATCCCTGGGATTTTGTTAAAATTTCTTGAAATCTCTTGAAATTCCTTAAACTTACTTATAAAATCTTTTGCAATCCTTTAAAGTGTCTTTAAAATTCTTTAAAATTCTATGAAATCTCTCAAAATTCTGGGCAACGCTGGAAAGAAATTTCTTCCAGTAAATAAATAAAAATCGTGTGTTTTAGAAACGTTTTGTTGTTTATATTTTCATTCCAACAAATGTAAAAATAAAAAATCATGTCTAAAAAAATAACCCAAGTCTGAAACTTCAACCTAATAAAAACAAGCTAAATTTTTACTCAAAAATATAAAATTTGAACAATAAAATTAATTTTCAATCAAGAATAGATTAGTTTTCAAGGTGATTTTTCAATAGAATTGTGTGCCTTTCAATCAAGTTCAATGGAATAATTGACTGATCAACAGAGATTCATTTCTAACCGAAAAATATGATTTTTTAACAAATTAGCCAAATTTTTATCGGGTTCTATTGATTCAGTAAACTTAATCCGCAGTCTATTAAAATCTTGAAAACAATCAAACAATTTCTTTTATAATTTCTAGAACTATTAATTTTTTATTCAACTAGCAGATAATCTAAAAAAACTTTTAAGACAATTAATTATTCTACAGCATCAAAATTTCATCTAGTTAAAATCCTAAAGGGTTCTGAAGGGCCTAAAGGGTTCTGTAAAATATTCACTCTCTTTTAAGTCTCTGCTTCAAAATGTTTTTGTAGGGCGCATGTGTTATTCCATTTAAATTTAAAACTACTGAATTATTAGCACTGAAGTGAATTCTACTTTTTATTTTGAAAATGGGCATGATTCTTCTGCACTAAAAATAAAATTGTTTTAATCAAATAAATGAAAAAAAAAACCCCAATAAGAAATACGGTATAAGTTCTTCCACATGGGAGGGTAATATTAATAAAAAATATCAATAATTAATATTATATTAATATTAATAAAAAAAGGTACCTTCGCGTGTCTCTAAAATACTTCATTTTGTCATAATCCTACATACTGAAGTGGCAAAAGAGGGAATGAGTGGTAGTAATTATGGTAGTTATTACGTGGGTCGCGTTAATTGGAAAGCAAAATCCTCGAGAGTGTACTCTGCTGTCTAAATTAATTGGAATAATAAGTGCGAAGCACAGATTTAAACGATTTATAATCGAGTCTATTCATACTATTTTAAAGGGGTTGCAAAGAATGGTCGTTCAGAGACAATACAATTTTATAATTCGTGAATATTTGTTTGAACAATTTCAAATATATCCAGATGTAATGAAGATTTCATTTAGATTTAAAATAGATGAAATGTAGATAATATAGATAATTAAGCTTTTCTAATTAATTGAAATACTCTCTCAACGAATAGCATCAAGAAATATTTGTAACTGTACAAAATCAATATTATTAGAGGCTTTCCTCTTTTCTTCAAGATAAGAACATTTGGTAAATTCGAGCAGAAGATTGTCGGGTAAACTATGTTGAACAATTTGAATACTTAAAACTCTTCTGCAAAAGGCAGTGAGAGCAAGGAAGTAAAATAGTTAGCATGTAATCAGCAAGTGCTGTTGCTCAACCTTTGTAGAGTTACTCAAGAGAAAATGAAACAAAGTTGGCTAATTTTTTTAATTATAGAGATAATTAACTCTTTCTAAGTTCGAATTAATCCTGTTAACTCAATCGTCTATGCATATTAAATATACCCAAGAGACCCTCGAGAACTGGATAAAATGACCTTTATGAAAGACTCACCTTGACTGGAAGATGTGTGAGGTGACTCGAAAAGATCATCTAAAACAGAAAAATTATTATGATTTATATTGCACAATTTAAGTTGAAATTAATCCTTTTGCTTTTGCAACCAGCTTTTGCAAATAAAAACAATTTTGAACAAATAAAAAAATGTTGAACAAATAAAGAAAATTTTGAACAAATAAAAAAAATGTTTATAAACTATTTTTAAATTCTCTATTCGTTGACCTATGAAATTTGTTTGATTCGTGCATCGTCGGCGATTCTGATAACTTGTAGGCAATATACGGCATTGCGATCTTTCGTCTCGTCGTAAAAATAAAAACTAGATTGGATCCGAGACGTGAGGAGAGTGCGTATAGACAGGAAAGGTTGAGTTTTGAGGAGGGAATCGTCATAAGCTTTTTCACAAATATCCAACCTTCCCTTTAGTCGACTCAATCTTACACTGGGACTAAATTAACTTTGCAAATGCACCTCGTCTTTTCAAATAATTCATAATTACGGAAAATTAAAGGGAATCTCAAATGTAATCTAATTTTTCATATTTTATGCCATTACAATATAAAATAATCTAAAATAATAACTAAAATAATCGCACATTACTTAGATATTATATACTTTTTGCAGAAGGTGAAATTAAATTTCTTCCAAAGAATTACATTTTAATCAGAACTTTTGCAAAATTTATATTCCAGAAGGAATAATTAAGCATTTGACTTCTTTATTTAAAAATATGAAGATTGAGATATTTTTATGAATAAGAAAGACTGTTAACTAAATATACTAAATATAGCTAGTACCAGAAAACACCATTGAAACGTCCTCTTTAAAGTAGTTACACAATTAAACTTTTGCTTTGAATCAAATTTAACTTTCTGCTCGAAAGTAACTAGTTTTCTTTGAATTCGTGAACAGCTTCGTTAAACTCTTACTCACAATCAGTGGAAGTTTAAGACTCAATAAACTGCTTAGTAAAATATTCACGTTTTTTTAAAAATCATAAGTAAGTATTGTATATAATCCAAATTTGGAAATACAAAAATATTTCAATAATTTACTTTCGGTACACTTAATTGCAGTAAATAAAAAATTTTATGCGTGCATGTTTTTAATTTAAAACATACGCTAAAAATTCCTCATTAAAAAGCACGAGTAAATTTAAAAAACCTTTCAAGTATTTTTTTAGATGTAACTTTAATTTGGGACAAAAAAGCAAAAAGTGTCTCTCTAGCGACTTTTCAAAAGTGACTCTTTTTCTCATTAACGGTGCCTCATCTCGTTTGATCATTTCCACTTTTCTTTGGTTTTATTTATGTTTTCTTTTCATTCACACCCAGCAAGCGCTATGTCTTCTTCTTTTTCAATAAAACCACTCAAGGGGAAATGAATTGAGAGGGTGACGAAAAAAAACAATAAAGTTTCTCTCACATTTTGATGACATGAATTTCATCCCTGAGAATCTCGCTTTTTCTTATTTATATAATTATAATTATAACCACGATTTTATGCGAGTCAACTTTTTCATTAAGGTATCATTTGAAAGAAATCAAAAGGGGGATTTTCAAAAATAAAAACTTGTTATTATAATTGTTTGACTCGCTTTTCGAATTTCAGTATAGATTAAAATAAGGAATAAATAAGGAATTTAAAACTTTACAGGGAATTTTATTGAGGAATTTGAAAAGCTTCTTATGATTTTTAAAAGATTTCGAAGGTTTTCGTAAAATTTTTTTGTAATATTTTTTTAAGGATTTCATGGAATTTGGTGAAATCTTTAGTGATTTTAAGAGATTTTAAGAGTTGAGAAATTTCCAAAGGTTGCTAGAAATTTTGAGAGATTCTCACTAATTTTAGCATGGATTTCAAGAAATTAATGATTTTAAAGGATTTTATATGCATTTTTAACAATTTTTAAGTGATTTTTACGAAATTCAAGAGATTTTTAGAATATTAAAAAGATTTTGTGGATTTGTATGGGATTTTAGGATATTTCGTGAAATTTTAAGGGATTTTAAAAGCTTTGTAAGAGTTTTATGAGGTTTTAAGAAATTTGAAATATTATCCTAAAATTTTAATTAATTTTATGAGATTTCTAATAATTTTAAGTGATTTCAAGAGATTTTTCTGATATTTAAAAGATTTAGTGAAATTTAAAATTTTAATTCCATTTCATGGAATATGATAAGATTTCGAATACTTTTAGTAAATTTTAAAAGATATAAAGGGATTTTAAAAGTTATCGTAGAATTTTAAAGAATTTCAAGAAGTTTCTAAGAATTTTAAGAGATTTTGACATGAACAGATTTCAAGAGATTTCTATGACTTTTAAAATATTTTATGGGCTGTAAAGGATTTTTAAAAAAGTCAGGGAAATGTATTGAGGGATTTTAAATTACAAGGATTTCGAAGGTTTTCATAAAATTTTATGGGTTTTCAAGAGAATTATCTAATTTTTTAAAGATTTTGTACGTTTTTCAAGGATTTCAAGAAATTTGATGAAATTTCTATAATGATTGTAACAAATTTTAAATGTTTAAAAAACTTTAAGGATTTTCTAGCAATTTCTACGGATTTTCACGAATTTTAACTTAGATTTTAAGAGAATATTTTGAGGTTTTTTTTTAGAATTTCTAAAGGTTTTCAAGAGGTTTCTAGGAATTTTTTTTAGAAGATTTCCATGAATTTTTACAGGGATTTCAAGAGATCTCTGGAATTATAAGAGATTTTAACAAATTTTAAGGATTTATAATAATTTAAAGTGATTTCAGGAGATTTTTTTTATTTTTTAAAGATCCTATGATATTTTAAAGAATTTTAGAGAATTCGATGAGATTTCTAACACTTTTAACGGATTTCAAAGGATATAAAGCGATTTTAAATTTTATCGTAAAATTTCAAGAATGTTTCTGGGAATTTTAAGAGATTTTAAAGTTTGTCATGGAATTTCAAAAGGTTTCTAGGAATTTTTAGAGATTTTCTCAAACTTTAAAAGATTTCGAAGGTTTTTCGTGAAATTTTAAGAGATTTAGAAAATCTTCTGGGATTTCAAAGAATTTTAAGTCTTGTCGTGGAATTTCAAGAATTTTCACAATTTTAAAATTTCGAAATTTTATTTTTTTTTTGAGAATTTTAAGAAACTTTAAATGTTGTCATGGAATTTCCAAGAATTTTAGGACAATTAAGAGATGTCAATGACTTTACTGGCATTTTTTAAAATTTCATGAAATTTCGAATAATTTTAAGGGATTTCATGAGATTTTTCTGTTATTTAAATGATTTCATAGAATTTGATAAGATTTCTATGTAATATTTTGAAGGGATATTAAAAAATATAAAATCATTTTAAATGTTACCGCAAAATTTCAAGAATTTTTCTGAGAATTTTAACAGATTTTAAAGTTTGTCATAGAATTTCAAAAGGTTTGTAGGAATTTTTAGAGATTTTCAGGAATTTTAACATGTATTTCAAAAGATTAAGGATTTTGAAAATTTTTCGTGAATTTTCAAGGATTTCAAGGAATTTGAAGATATTTCTAATATTTTCAATGGATTTTAAAGAATATAAAAGGTATTTGAATTCTTATCATTAAATTTAACAGAATCTGAAGAAGTTTCTGAAAATTTTAAAATATTTTCACGAATTTTAAGCCATTTCACAGATGTTCAAAGGTTTCTTGGAATTTTTAGAGATTTTCACAAAGCTTAACATAGATTTCAAAAGATTAGAGAAATAAAATATAATAAATTATCTAATATGGAAAAAGAACATAAATGCACTTTCGTTCTTGTTCATCAAAAATGAAATATATTATCTATGATTTATGCAAACCATATTGAAGTAGGAACCTATATCTTCTTACCGTAAGCAATTTTCGCCGCCAAATTGATTTTGCACTCGTGACGTGTCCTGTATACATAAGGTTTTGCTTCCCCTGGGCACCAAGGTACGGAAGGTCCGCAAACGCATTTGCCAGCGCCTACTGCATTTCCGTTTGCATCTGTAATTCCCTCGCCTACCAGGTTGCATCCTGGCTCAGACATTTTTGGTCCGTGCGGACAGTGCCTCCTCCATCTACCCGGGATCTCTGAAATAAATGAAAGTAGAAAATGTTATTACTCATTTTTCTCCTTTTTCTACAATTATTATTATCAAATTATAAGATAATCTATGCATAAGTACGTTAAAAAATATATCGCATAAGTAACGATTTACACTTAAACAATGAAAACGGGTAATAATATTTACTGCTCCTAATTATATTGTACGAAATTAGCCAATTTCGAAACTCATTACAATCCAGCCAAATCCAATATCGTGATCGAAGTTAGGTCAAAGTTACTTGCTAGAAACAGCAATACTGAAGAGCAGTATCGATAACCATCCGAATCGATATCTTTAATAAACCGTATATGACGCGTGTTGGAGAATTGGAATTGGTTGGTGCAGCAATGTTTAGCCTTACTGTAGAGGGGAGAAACCTAATGCGAATTCATTTCAGAGTAATGGTCCGAATACAGTATTTCATTGGTTGCAATAGTGAGAATACGATTGCACATTTCCATTTTACAATCTCCAGTAATAGCTAACCAATTTCTTCACTGATGTAAATAGATTTTCCAAACTAACATTACCGCACATTAACATTTTGTCAACGGAACAGAAACAAGCGTTTTACTAGCGAAAAAAGCGAGACACGAGTAAATTAAATTTTTTTAGCATAATATCGCCTTTTGCACGTTAATGGAAAATGAAAAGTCGGATGAAATAGAATTGGCAAAAAAGATTTTGTTCATACGAGCCTTCAAAACTTCACATAATATGTGTTTTGTGAAAATTTATAATTGATTTTCAAGAATGCTCTTTCCTATGCAAAGTATAAAGGCACCTTTAGATTTTTTTCTGCCTTTCATTTGCATTTAACGAGGTTCATGTAAAGCTAACTTTGCTAAGTAGAATTAGCAGAATTTCTGATTCCTGCTAACAAAGCCATTCGAGCAATAAGTGAAACAAATATTCATATACGAAACGAAATTAAAATTTACCTCTGATTTTAGCGCATACACAGTTTTGCGAAAGTTGCTTATTAATTCCTCACTTCAAATGGTGTCGCAAATATATGCTACTGCTATTTATACAGATACAACCTCAATGGAAATTAAGTTAAGCAGCAGATTCTGTAAATCGATTTTTTTTTTCGTCCTTCATAAATTATTGAGAGATTTTTGTTATCTCTTCTTGCAAATCAATTAAGCTAATTGGACTATCATTATTCAGGATTAAAAGAATTTTCAAACCGTGTATTTTAAATTCAAAAATAATGAGAAAAAAGTCAAAGAATGGGACAATTTCGCAGAATGGAATACAACTAATCGCAAACCTTCCTGCACTTGAATCTCAAGCTTCTATTATTATCGAATGACAAAAGCAGACTCTGAAAAAAAGAAAAACACGACAGATCTCATATTTCTATATCTATCTGCTCATCGCTCTTTTTCATCCAGTCGATCGCACTTCTGAACTTCAATATTTGATGTCCTTTTGCAGTTGAAACGAAATGAAAAAAATTCCTGTTTCAACAATGTACAGAGTTAAATATAAACGCATATATGGATGAATAAAATTAATCATACTTTTGTCGAAGATAATTTTATTATCTCTGACCTAATCATAAAAATATTTAATGGTTTAAATAACATTTAATGATTTAAATAATATTTAATTCGCTATATTTAATTCAATGCAACCATATTTACAATTCTATCATAAGAGAGACTCTTATCAAACATTCAACTATAATTTTTCACAATATCGTAGAAAGATCATTTAGAAAAAATTCTTTTATGTATTCAAAGTCTCCTCGATCATAAAATATCGAAATGTTAAAAAAAAACTAATCCTAAAACGTTATTTCATCCTGAAAGCACGTTTTCATACTTCGCGTACCAATATTGCTAAAATTAATGATTTCAAAACTTTTGGTCATAACAGCTGTGCTATTCAGAGTTGTTCGAAGTACCAATAAAAGTTACGCAAACATTACGAGAGTCACAAAATATTATATCAAGAATAAAACACGGGAAATTAATTCCGTGGTTGTTTGTCGTAGAATTCAGTTGAAGGCATATTCATCTCGTTTACGATTTATTTTACAACTTGGGTGGTAATCTACCACATATAAAAATATCCTTTGTGCTCATACTGCTCAGGAATTCTAATCCAACTGTTAATTCATAATTCTGCAGCAAAAAGACTTTAAAATTAAAATTAATGCTCTTCAATTCATGCTTGACTTTATTATGAAACCTAGATTTGTAAATGTTTACTCCTTAGTAACGAAAAACGAATGGAAATCGAAACGACCAATAATGAAAATAATTATGGTATAAATAGAATAATCGGTACTTTCCGAATCGTAAATTCCGCGTAAATTGAATTCGAAATTTTGAATTTAATAATCATTTTGTAACGAGTCTAAAGTGGAAATAAGTACATTGCAAATTTCGGAATTTTAGGAGAATTTTTTGGAATTTTTAAAGATTTCATGGGAGATAATGGGATTTTAAATGTTATCGTAAAATTTTTAAGAATTTCAAGAAGTTTTTGGGAATTTTTAGAATTTTTCAAGACTTTGATCAGATTTCAATTAGACTTCAAGCTACTTTTATGACTTTTAAAATATGTATTGTGTGGGATTTAAATAAGGAACTTAAAACTTTATAGGGAGTTTTATTGAGGAATTTTAAAAGCTTTTTATAATTTTAAAAAGATTTTGTGGAATTTACAAAGATTTCGAAGGTTTTCGTCAAATTTTAAGGTTTTTCAAGAAATACTTCCAATTTATAAAAGATTTTGTAATATTTTTAAGGATTTCATGGAATTGGATGAAATCTGCAATGATTTTGAAAGATTTTAAGAGTTGAGAAATTTCCAGAGGTTGATAGAAATTTTTAAAAATTTTCACTAATTTTAACATGGATATGAAGAGTTTAATAGTTTTGAAGGTTTCTATGTGCATTTTTTACGATTTTTAAGAGATTTTTACGAAATTCAAGAGATTTTTAAGATATTAAAACGATTTTGTGGAATTTTATACGATTTCTAATAATTTTAAGTGATTTCAAGAGATTTTTCTGCCATTGAAATGATTTTGTGAGAATTTAAAGAGACTTCATGGAATTTGATAAGATTTCTATGTAATATTTTTAAGGGATATAAAAAATATAGAGATTTTAAATGTACCGTAAAATTGAAGTATTTTTCTGGGAATTATAAGAGATTTTAAATTTTGTCTTTGAATTTCAGAAGGTTGTCACAAATTTTTAGAGATTTTCACTAATTTTAAAATGGATTTCAAGAGTTTAATGATTTTGAAGGTTTTTATGTGGATTTTCAACGATTTTTACGAAATTCAAGAGATTTTCGTGAAATTTTAAGGAATTTTATGAGATTTCTAATAATTTTATGTGATTTTGAGAGATTTTTATGCCATTTAAATTACTGTGAGAATTTTAAGAGATTTCATGGAATTTGATAAGATTTCTATGTAATATTTTTAAAGGATAAAAAAAATATAAAGAGATTTTAAACTTTACCGTAAAATTTAAAGAATTTTTCTGGGAATTTTAAAGGATTTTAAAGTTTGTCATGGAATTTCAAAAGGTTTCAGGAATTTTTAGCTATTTTCACTAATTTTAAAATGGATTTCAAGATTTTAATGATTTTGAAGGGTTTTATGTGGATTTTTAACGATTTTTAAGTGATTTTCACGAAATTCAAGAGATTTTTAGGCTGTTAAAACGATTTTGTGGAATTTCATGGGATTTTAGAATATTTCGTGAAATTTTAAGGAATTTTAAAAGGTTTTATCGGGTTTTAAGGAATTTGAAATTGTTATCCTGGAATTCCAAGGAATTTTAAGATATTTTAAAAGATTTCTAAGAATTGCGAGGGATTTTCTGGAATTTTCTGAGATTTCTAATAATTTTAAGTGATTTCAAAGAATTTCATCGATTTCTAAGGTTTTCATGAAATTTTAAGGAATTTCAAAAGGTTTACAAGAGTTTTATGGGATTTTAAGGAATTTTTAATGTTATTCTGGAATTCCAAGGAATTTTAAGATATTTTAAAAAATTTCTGAAAATTATGAGGTCATGGAATTTGATAAGCTTTTTATGTAATATATTTTAAGGGATATAAAAGATATAAAGAGATTTAAAATGTTACCGTAAAATTTCAAGAATTTTTCTGGGAATTTTAAGAGATTTTAGAGTTTGTTATAGAATTTCAAAAGGTTTCTAGGAATTTTTAGAGATTTTCATGAATTTTAACGTGCATACAATTTTAAAGGATACAAAAGGAATTTGAATTGTTATCATTAAATTTAACAGAATCTGAAGAAGTTTCTGAAAATTGTAAGAGATTTTCACGAATTTTAAGCAATTACACAGGTTTTCAAAGGTTTCTTGGAATTTTTAGAGATTTTCACGAAATAAAACATAATAAATTATATAATATTGAAAAAGAACGTAAATACGTTCGTTCTTGTTATAAGAAATTCTGCATTTTTTCATTACGCAATTCTTAAACAAATGATTCCGTGCATATCGAAGCCTATTTCGATTTCAAAAAGAATCTCAGCATTATGTTAAAAGTAGAATCCATTTTCCCCCGTCTTTATGGTTCTTTGAACGCATATTTATGCGCAATAATGAAGTTGTGAAATAAGTACTCAAAGATACTCAAGTATGAAAACCACGCATTTATAGAGCTCGACCTGCAGCAACGTTACGATAATGGTGGCAATGGTGCTTGTGGCAAAGTTGGTAGTTTAGTAGAATAAGCCCAGGGGTGGGTAGGTACTTCTTCGATACGTACTTTCCAGTGCGATTCTGTACTCTATATAAGTGTATGAAACCAGAAACGCGTTTGTATGCCTATATGTGGAGTATGCACTGTGCACTGTGCAGTGTGCAGTGCAGGTACCTACGTGATCGTAGATACGTGATCTACGATCTTTCCTACATGGACCATAGTATTTACTGTTACTGAAATGTAACAGATGGTAAATGTGGGTATACTAGAGCCGTAGTCAAGCTCAGAACCCTATACTCAAGATTTGTTGCCTGACGTTGAGAAACTGGCATTTACGTCCCTCGACATCTACCACTAACATCAGTTGAGGTAACAATTGTAACACTGATACGACCTTTCGAGTCACCCCCATTTTCCCTTATTTCCTTCAATTCCCTTTCTTCCCATTCAAACATTTGCCCTCCCTCTCGCAAATAAAAATAAATGCATTAATTCCAAAGAATTTCCACAACCTTGACATAGTCTTTAACAATTATTTGGATCTCACACAATCTTCATTCATTTTTAGATGCTAATGCTTCACTTATAATCATTCATAGGGTTTATGGATAATATTTTATAATATAAGATTTTATATTATAATATTTTATATCTATAATATTTTATATCTAAATACACGTATTTATGAATAGTGCACACATACATAGGAAAAAGAAAAATGAAATAGTGCGGTGATAAAGGTAGATTGAGGTAAATAATTCGCCCACAGACGATTTCACTCTTTCACTCTTTTTTACTTCACCCTCGCTTTCATTACTCGGCTAAAATAAACATTGCCATTGTATATTTGTATTTGTCGAGAAATATTGAAACAAAGAAGGATCTGTTTTACTGAAGCTTTTGGATCGTACTTGTTGAAAATATTAATATGGTTTACAGATTCAGGATTAACGTTTTACATTTGCGAAAAAACATGCTAACAGTATGTGCAATTCCATTTTTAATTCGTTAGCATATATAGTTCGGATTTACAAGTTACTATAGTCATATATATTTTTATAAAGCTTCTACATTTTTGCAATAAAGTTGAGACCAATAAATAATTTACACTTCTTCAATTATAGTAATATCTGTCAATTCATAGACACCATCAGATGTCCCAAAAAATATTCTTTGACCCAGTTGCACAGAACATATAAGACGTGCATTATTCAATTTAAGCGATGACACTGCTTTAATTATTAAATTTCCATTAACCTTTTGTTCTCCTAATTCATAAATTATCCCTGAGTTGTCAATATTACCAAATATATATACTTTAGTATCATATGAACTGTAACGGTAATATGTAACAAAATTCGTTTGATTATTAACAATTGTGGCGTCTACTCCATCCAAGATTGATGGAGTTCTACCAAATTGAAGGATCCTGACTATTTGCTCACCATTTACAATATAAAAAAGATGCTCATATCCTTCATTCATGTATTTGACAAAGGACTTTGTTTGATAAATTGGACTGTCATATACTATTTCTTTCATATAAATCCAAGATCTAGGAGACCCACCACTATAAAACATCACTTCTTTATAAGATTTAGCAGGAAAATCTACTAGTCCAGTAATAATTTGTACTTTAATATCTGACTTTTCAGGTTTACAGATTACATCGCCATTCTGTAGTCTCATCAATCCACTCTTAGTCGCAAGGAACATAATATTACTAATGAATTTTGAAATTGGTCTACCTACTAATCTTTCTTTGCCGTATGCTAAAGTTATTTCTTCAAATACAAACTTTTCATTATCTACAGTCGGAGCTACGATGAATACTGTCAATTTATGATCTTGGACATAAACGTTATCAAATATGTCGATTCCTAAACCCGTATACACATGTTCTTTTGACGGTAACTCTATTTTGTTCAATGTGATTCCCATATCGAATGAAGAATATAATGTTTCCTCTTTTACAATGTACCATCTGCCTGTCATGTCTATAACAATATCTGAGAAATCCCCGGAAGTTCCCTCAACCTTCACAAGTTTTTCAGCCACTGCAAGAGCCAGTAAGCTTGCAAAAATGTATAATAGCAGCTTCATGTTCATACTTCCTGAATTATTTCCTGAGAATATTTTTTTTTTTAATAAACAATATTGGAACGATAATCCAAGGTGGAAGAAGCCTTTAATTCAGAGAAGAATTACCTAGAATAATAGAGAGTTACCAACAATAATTAAAACAAAAACTCTTAACTAACTATTTTTCAGCGAATTTACTAGTGACTAAGAATTTGGACAAATTATGTGGTTGAAGATTTGAAAATTCAAATGAAAGAATTTTTGTATTGCTTGTATTTCAAACCAGAAATAGAAATAACAAAAATTATTATTACAAGGTGGCCACAAGATTCAATTTTTTCATTTCCCTGACATTTCCCTGAATTTGCCCTGACTTTTCCCTGACTTTCAGACAAATTTCCCTGACATATAAAAGTATCAAAATGCGGACAAATTTTCAGTAAAAATACTATTGAAGTTTTTCAAAAATTTCGTATATCACTTTAAATCTTTTGAAATTTAAAATCACTTTACACGTAGAAACATCTTAAAATTCGACGAAACCCCTTCATTAATATTTCATGAAAATCCTTAAACTTTCACTAATTGATTTAAAATTTCTCAAAATCATTTCATATCCTTTAAATTTCTCAAAAAACTTCAAAATATTTTCCAATTCCTAAAACTCTCTTAAAATTTCCTACAAGCTTTCAAAATTCCCTCTCTAAATGTGAATTAGTGAAAAGTGAGTCACTAAAACTTTAGTGAAAAGTTGAAAACTGCGAATTGAAATAGTGAAATACAACTAATAATTAGTAAAAAATTTTCACTAAAGTAAATTAGTGATTCACTTTTCACACTGAGAAACTCTGTGTTAGAAAAATTATTAATATCGATAGCAACTAGGGGCAAAATCCCAAAATTGAGACATTTTAATACAGAAAATAATAAATTTTACTATTCAAATAGGAAAAATTACTATTTAAATAATAAAAATTACTATTGAAATAGTAAAATTTATTATTTTCTGTATTAAAATGTCTCAATTTTGCTCCTACTTGTTATCGATATTAGTAATTTTTCTAACATAGAGTTTCTCAGTGCACTAATTCAGATTTAGAGAGCACAAAATCGTTTGAAAATCTCTTGAAAAACTTCAAAATTCCACGAAGAACTTTAACATCTCTTAAAATGCGTCAAAATCTCTTAAAATTATTGGAAACTTATTGAAATTCTTTAAAATTCACTGAAATCTTAAAATTTCTAGAAACATCTCTAAATTCCTTAAAATTTCACTACAATATCTAAAATCCTATAAAATTTCATAAATTCTTTAAAATCTATTAACATTCGATGAAATCCTTTAAAATTATATAAGGAACTATTAAATTCCCTAAAATATAAATAAAAAAAACTCTAAATAACAATTCTTGGAAACAAAAACCTCCCAAAATTTTTTAAAAATAAAAAATAATTTTTGAAATTTATTTTAATTCCACGAAGAATATTTCATATCTTTAAAATCATTTTTAAAATGTCAAAATGTCTTTTAATTTTTACAAGCTTCTTAAAATCCTTTATAATTCTACGAAAAACTTTAAAATCTCTTAAAATTTTGTAAAATTTCTCAAAATCTTTTAAAAATCATAAAAGTCTCATGAAATCCTTTAAAATTCCACGAAAAATTTTCAAATCTCTTGAAATACTTAAAGATCTCTTAAAATTCTTGAAAAGATTTTGAAATTAAAATTCTACAAAATCTTTTATAAATCATAAAAATTTTGTCAGATTATTTAAAATTTCAATAAAAAACCCTTAAAATCACTGTTAAAAAATAAAAATTTCTTTAAATTCTTTAAAATCCAACGAGAATATTTTCTAATCCCTTAGAATTTCTTTAAAATCTTCCAAGATTCTTAAAATTCTTTAGAATTCTATGAAAAACTGTTAAATCCTTTAAAATACATAAAAATCTTTTGAAATTTTGTGAAATTTCACCAAATCTTTTAAAAATCGTAAAAGTCTCATGAAATCCTTTAAAATTCCACGAACATTAAAATCTCTTACAATTACATACTTGAAAAAATCAAAATTTCTTAAAATTCTTTAAATTCCCCAAACTTTCTTAAAAAATCTCTTAAAACTTCAGAAAGTCCTTTAAAATTTCACTAAATCTTTTAAATATTATAAAAATCTCTTCTAATCCCTTTAAATTCCTAGGATCCTCTTAAAATCTTTAAAATTATTGAAAATCTCTTAAAATCATTAGAAACCATAAGAATCTCAAAGAATGCCTGCAAATTCTTTATAATCCTCCGGAATCCTTGGAAAGTTTCTGTAATTTGTTAAATAAACTATAAAATCTATATACGAAATACGACAAAAATAACATAATCAGCATAAATGACCATTTCTATTTTCGCTGACAACTACTCGAGTTTTCCTGACATTTCCCTGACTTCCCTAACTTCCCTGACATGTGGCCACCTTGAATATTATTACATTGATTTCAGATTAAATTGTGTTCAACAATGTATTATTTTGACTATTTACCTTCTTCTCATATAATTTTAAATAACTGACTTCCACTTTGTAATGAAATATTCAATACCAACTCTTCCTTATGAAAACTACACACAAACTAAATCACGAAACTAGAACAGAATTTATACTTTCTTCGATTATCCCTTCCTTCATCGCAAGTTTTCACGCTTCTTTGAAAACATTTTCACTGATATGATATCTGAAGTAAATAATCTTATCATTTTTTACTAAAAAATAATTCATAAGTGCATATTGAAACTAATTAATATATTGATAATTATAATCATAATTAAAATTAATAATTATAATTAATAATAATGATAATTCAAAACTATAATCAAAATTGGCTAATGAACTAACTAACAAAGTAACTTGTACTAATTTCTGATTGAAAATTATTGAAAACTGGATTTCTCCAGAAAGATAGAATCTCAAGAAATCGTATCAGGGTAGAAATCATATCGAGTCATTTATAGATAGCTAATCAGAACTTTCAGGAATCCCTGGGACTCACACAAGTATTGCGATATTTGTGTGTGTCGGAATACTGAAGAATAAAATCAATCTCTGTTAAAAAACTTTTAATCAACGTAAATTTAAAGTAAAAAGAAAAACACTTGCCCTGAACGTCTCATATCAACAGTTCGTAAAAATACACTTATGTGATAACGTAAATTCCATGTAAATTCGAGGCGGGTGAACTAATTTCTATCTTCCTGTACCATCCACGATATTCTATGAATACAAAGTAGACGTATGTCAAAGTCAAGGAAATTTTCACATGCGCAAACTTAAACGCGAGAAGATGCTTGAAAATATATTTGCACGATATATTTTACCACTCTTTTAACTTGAATCGCAAGTTTTTTTAACTTAAGAATCAAATTCTATATATATATATATATATATATATATAT
>UCOK01008004.1:0-14928 GCA_900474325.1 Synergus umbraculus
AAAAATCAGACTTCATTTAATTGATCTATTTTTCTACATGTGTATAAAATATGTAAGTATACAATTTTTATAATATAAAGCAAAAGTTTCTTTTCATATTGCACTACAATTAAAAATTTTACTTTTTTTGAATCCTGAAACTAACCAAAATTACCGAAAAAATAAATACCAATTAGACGAATTGACAAATTTATTGACAAATAAATTCATAATGACGAATTACAAGTGTCCAAGTTTTCAAGTTTCCGTAATCCAAATTTAACGTTTTGTATATGACTCGTTAAATTGTGTTTCAGAAAATTCGAAAATAAAAAAATTAATTAATTAAATTTAAATTTAAAAATAATATTTTTATAATATATTAATTTAAATTTTATAGAATAATGAGAATTTTTTCATTTCTAAACCACAGTTTCTAAATTTGTAAATTTTAAAAACTGATACAACATAACAATTTTCAGTAAGTTAAGGGCATGTAATACTTTACCATAAGAGCAATTTAGTTTAACTAATTATACATTCATAATAATAAATATTTTTAGGTAATAATAGTCAACAAATCTTCGTGTACATGAGAGGAAGGTTTATTGACTCTTATTCGCTAAAAATATTTATTATTATGAACGTATAATTGGGTAAACTAAATTGCTCTTATGGTAAAGTATCACATGCCCTTAAATAAACTCTTTTTTTTATGTCCTAATTATATTTTCACTAATGTTTCGAAGAAAATCAGATTATTAAAAATATGAATTTCAAAAAACTAGGACTTGGCGCCATTAAAATAGGGCGGCTTACAACGCCTCTACAGGAATGTGCTGGCGAAAGCTGTAATAATAGCTATATATATTGTATATATATGCACTATGCACAGAGACGGCGCAGACAGTATGGATGCCATGGATAAATCCATACATGGAAATTTTCATGTATGGAAATTCCATACATGAAAAACTTGTCTGGAATTTATATCTAGAAATGATGGACAAAGGAAAACAAAAAGAAAAGAAAAAATTTCGGTTGACCCCCCCCCCCACACACACCGATGTTATATCATAAATCCATACATGGAAAAAATGGGCTACGCCGCCCCTGACTATGCACAAACTCGACTTGTGAGCCACCTACAAGTATGTGCATGAACTAATCCCTATGCCGCATCTAGGTACTAATATCTTTGTTATTACTCCGTGCTCTGAAATTATCGTTTGTTTGAAAAAAATTTCATCTGCAAAATTCGAGATCTGAATTTCGATATCCTACCTTTTTTAGTTAGAAAAAATATATTTCTATCCTATTCTATTATAAAAAGAACATGTATTTCAGCCTAAAGACGTAAAATATTTCAAATACGAAAAACGCGCGCTCAAGCACGCGATTGGTCTCGTCTATATATGTATAATATACAGGGTGTCTAAAAAGTCCCGGGACGGTTTAATATTTCCTCGGGTAAAATATTTTTCAAAAAAGTCAAGGTCATTCCTGAAGTAAATTCCAACGGGGAATTCAATGGTGGTCTTAATTTTGACCTTGAAGTTGACTTTCATGGCTTGTTGAAGGTCAACTTTGTTTTTTTAAATGGAAACCCTCTTCCTTTATATTTGCAATCGATAGAGCGGAAAATTTTACTTTCAAATGTGTACCCAGGTCATAGGTAAAAAAATTTATAAAAAAAGGTGTTTTCCATTTAAAAAACAAAGTTGACCTTCAAAAAGGTATGAAGGTCAACTTCAAGGTCAAAATTAAGGTCACCATTGAATTCCCCGTTGGAATTTACTTCAGGAATGACCTTCACTTTTTTGAAAAATATTTTACCTGAGGAAATATCCAACCGTCACAGGACTTTTTAGACACCCTGTATATATCTCGAAAATTTTGGATTTAAATCTTGACAATGATTGTTAGCACTAATCTTCTTAAGGGCGTTGGACCCAAGTGTTGAACTCAAAATTCCATTCTGCATTTTACTCAACGAAAATTGTAGATAAATATTTTTTCGCTCTATATTGCTAATCTTTTTTCACTTATAAAACTGCATACAGAGCGAAAAAATATTTAATTTCGAAACTTTTTGCATAAAACGAAGAATTCAAAATCTATTTTCATTTAATATTTTCGTTTCACTTAAAAAATACTTGAATTAGATACTTTTTAGCTCTGTGTGCATAATTCTAGTTAAAAAATTGATTAATTTCACAGAGGGAAATAATTACACTTTCAATATTTTTTGAGTAAAATGAGGAAATCGAATTTTTAGATAAGAACTTGGCTGCGACAGCGTGAAATTTACAAATTAATAAACATCGCTGCAATTTTGGCTGATTTGACGCTTTCAGGCTGCGGGAATGCCAGTATCAGATTCCAGTTCGACGGTTTCTTCTGGCGGCAGCGCAACTACTACGACACCAAATACTCCAAATAGTTCATGTACATCGAGTAGTTCTAGCACTGCACCAAGTAGCCCGAGCAGCCCGGCTGTATCGCCGCCTGCAGTTGGCAGTAGACAAAATGTTAAACGCCACAGCTTCACTGCAATGAACACTGGTCATCACCCTCACCCTTATCACAGACACAGTGCAGAGATCCTTAGCCCACCAGTGGATTCAACTAGTAGCACTAACAACGGTGGAACTTGCGATCTTAACTTTTCTCCATCTCAAGTAAAGACGAGTCCATCTTCACTAATTTTTTTAAAAATCCACTAAATTTTGCGTGGTAAATGGGGGCAAGGGTTTTACAGTCTACTACTAATTTCTAGTGTATAATTAATTACCTATCACTGATTCTGTCTTTACCAATCAACTCTTACAATTTAATTTATTTTCTCCTATCAGAGTAGCAGAAACGGAGATCAAAATCTGCGACACAAACGCAGCGGAAGCAGCGATTTAGTTCTTTCGCAACCTTCTTCAAGTCTTCCTGTAAATTCTGTGAATACTGCAAATCTTCCAGGTGCGTATGTTGCTCTGTATCCGTACAAACCACAGAAAGCAGATGAACTCGAGTTAAGGAAAGGCGGAATTTACATGGTGACTGAAAGATGCCAGGATGGATGGTTCAAGGGAACTTCAAATAGGACTCAAAAGTGTGGCGTTTTTCCTGGAAATTACGTTGTTCCTGCCAAGTAAGGCTTCGTTATTAAAACTTAATTCAATAGTTTTGAAGTTTACATCAATTATAAGGAATTGTTTTGTATTTAGATGCCAGAGAAGTGTTTGTCGCGGTTCCCCAAACACAGTTCCACAACAAAGCTCAACAATGATCTCGCAATCTAACAACGAAGCGAGACCAACGGTGGCATACGCGAAAAGCAAGAGTCCTGCACCACAACCGTACAATCTGCGTTCACTGCCTCCACCGGAATTACCACCGCGAGCTGTGAGTCCAATGCCAACTGTTTCTTCATCATGGCATGGCCAAAGACAAGGTCAAGGACAAAGTCCTCCTAGGCAAGGTGAACAGGCGACCAGCATCAATCCTCTTGGGAGAAGTCATAGTGCAGTCATGCCTACTAATGTTGGTGGGCATCAGTTCCAATTTCTTTTTGTACATTCCCTGTTGAAAGTAAAAAGATAAAAAAAGGATCGAAATTTTTGGATAGAATAAGATAAAGATTTTCTATCTCTCCTAAGTGTACACTTTGCATCCACCAAATGCTATCCTTTTCTATCTTTGTGTATATCCATCGTTTTCACTAGGCTCCATCTTTTTCTATTTCTTTCTATCCTTCCCAAAAAATTTGAATTTCTTCTATCCATTTTCTCTATCTCATCCAAAAAAAACTTGAATACCCTAGCGAAAGCTTCGGATTGAAATTCATTCCGGAATTTCTATCCGAACCAAACAGTTTTATTCCGATATAATCCGAAGAAAATTTTCAATCCGAATTGATCCGAAATCCATTCAAAAGCAATCCGAATGAATTCGCCAATTCCAATTAATCAGAATTAATCCAAACATTCAGTCCGAATGAATCCGAACTTTCAATCTGAATGAATCCGGTCAATGCGGTCAATAAGGACTTTTAATCTGTACTATCCTAATCTATCCGAATGATTCCGAAAAATTCGGATTCATTCGGATTGAAAACAATATTTTGTGCGTAAATATTAATATCTAATCTTACCGCTTACTCATGTAACCTCTTTTGTCTAACTTATCATACCCCTTGTTTAGTACGTCTTTTTATTTTTTTATTTACTTGCACTAATTTGGTTATACTCTTTTAATCTTTAATCTTTTTACAAGATCCGCCCTTCTCTGTGTCATAGATATTACTTATAATCATAATTAAAATATATCAGTTTGTAGTTTGATGATTTTAGATTTTAAAAGAAATTCAAATTGCGATAAGTCGAGACACAACAGCGTTAAAATTATTAGGCAGATAGAAATAGAAAAATATATAGGGTATAAAAAGATTGAAATGATTGTACAAAGATAGGTATGGATAGAAGAATATGGATTGAAAAGGATGGAGTTGGTACTATACTTCGAAAAAGATAAAAAAGTATTAAAGTGATTCAACAAAGATAGATATAGATAGAAAGATGAGGATTGAAATGGATAGACTTGATAGTATACTTCAAGAGAGATAGAGAAGGATTGAAATTATTATACGTGGATAGATGTCGATATAAAGGTATGGATTGAAAAGGATAGGCTTCCTAGTAGATTGTAAAAAAATAGAAAAAGATTGGCATGGATAGGTGGAGAATAAGGAAAGATTAGCGTGGATAAATGGAGGATAGGAAATTATTGGCGAAGATAGATGAAGGATACAGAAAGATAGAACTATTGAGATTCAAAAGGAAAGAGATTATTATAGATAAAAAAAAAGAGATACATTTGAATTCATTTTTCCTTTCTATTTCAACCCTGAAGATTGAAAAAGATAGATAGAAAAAGATGAAAGAAATAGATAGACTTTAAATTTTTTTACTTTCAAAAGGGTTATTCAACCTTTGCAAAAGTTTTAAAATCCCAGATCAGTTTTTTTTAATATGAATTTATTTCTTTCGTAGCATCTCCAGGTAAATTGCCGGCACCAACAACAGCTGCTGGTATTTCCGCAACTCTTCCAAGTACAACAATTAACAATGACTTAAATAGAAGTCCCAATAATGCTGCTACTGCACCTCCTACAAAATCTGCTGAAAAGGTATTATTCAAATTAGTACTAAAAATAAAACACTCAATCGATGTTTAAAAATTATACACTCAGAAAAATGTTTCTTCGATTTTGTTTAATCCATTTAAATCTATTATAGAAAGAGAAGAAGGACAAAGGTGTTTCACTCATGCGTCGTTTAACCAACATAAAGAAATCCAAATCTCCTCCGCCCGCTACTTATTCAATGGACAATCCTGTATTCGATGATGGAAATACCAGTCAAACTTCAGTCAATATTGTTCACGTTCGGTAAGAGAAAACTTTTTATTAAAAGAAATATTAACACGTGACACTACGTCACAGCTTTGTACTTACACTTTGTTGTTGTTGTTTGATATTGCAATTTTGCATTGTGAACACACTTACATATTTGATGTTTATGTGCATGTACTGAGAAATTTGTGTTTAAATACCGCACAAAAAATACATGCTTTCGACTCGAATCACGATAGAATGTGCCTGTTTCATTTCAATGCAATGTAAAACAATATTGTAACACGCTGCTCTCTAATTATGTCAACCACACTAATTTTTAATTTGAAAGTGTGTTTCCGGGTAAATATAAAAGATTAAGGCCATTTAAGACTTACCCGATACCTAACTTACCGACATTTTTTTCTCTGACAACTTACTTTTACAATTATTGAAATATCAAATTGAAAATTTCTCAAATTACAGAAAATATGCTACGGTATGTTTATCTGGTCTTAAATTTTTTTTTATAAATGTCAATATTTAGGACCAGATAAACGTAGCTTAATGCTTTAGCTTCAATAATTATAGAAATTTTCAATCTGATATCTCAATAAATGTAGAAGTATCGTTGCAGAGAAAAAAATGTCGGTAAGGTAGGAATCGGATACGTCTTACATGACCTTAAGGGCATGTGTTACTTACCGTATGTGCAAGTTTTTAAACCCCGTTTTTCTTCTACAATTTTTACATTTTCAAAAAAATTATAATCAAAATCCCTCAAGAACGTGAATACGGACGGATGTTGACTAAAATTTGTTTGAAAATGTAAAAATTGTAGAAAAAAAACCGGGTTTAAAAACTTGCTCATATGGTAAGTAACACATGCCCTTAAAGATTAAGAAGAAGTTTCTGGGATGAATTTTGCATTCGTTGCACTGAAAATCATATTCCGAAGTGATTAGTATTACACGAGAAACATAAATGTAGTAAACCAAGTACAATCGCCTAGCTCTTTAAAAAAAGAAATCTTGGCCGTTGTTCTAATATTTTGGGGCGGTGGAAAAAATCAGCTCGGGATCTTGCCCAAGCCAATTGCTACAGGTGGGACCCACACAGGACATAAATGCCACAAACAGCCACCATCGCTTGTATCCAGGCTCTGGAAACACCACAACTTCCCAGAGAATAAAACATAAAGAGCGACCTTCCTTGCCTGTGACATTCCTTCAGAGGTTAGTCGTTTTTCCTTACAAAACTTTAGTACAAAAAGTCGTGTCCATTACAGTTTACACTGTTTGTTTTTTTTTTGTGCTTTAACAACACTTGCCAGTGTTCTGCTTTCCGTGCACGAATATCACACAGTTTGCTTCAATATTTTAAATAATTTGTTCACTGATAAAATAATGCTGGCCTACAATTTTCATTTCTTCATTTTACTTCAAAATTCAATCTCTTCATTTTACAGGAAAATATTAAAACAGGATGGCCACATGTCAGGGAAGTCAGGAAAATGCGAGTAGTTGTCAGGGAAAATAAAAATTGACATTTATCTCAACTAAGTTATTTTTGTCCTATTAAACATATATATAAATTTCAGAAACTATCCAAAGATTTCGAAGAATTATAAATAATTTCCAGGTATTCTCTGAGATTCTCCAGGTTTTAAATGATTTCAAGACATTTTCATTAATTTTAAAGGATTTCTAAGGAAGTTTAGGGAATTCAAAGAATTTTAAGGAATTTTAAAGTTTTTTAAGGGCATGTGATACTTTACCATAAGAGCAATTTAGTTTCTGCAACTTTACGTTCGCAAAAATAAATATTTTTCATTAAAACTAGGCCATTTACCTGAGTTTAATACAGAAGGAGGTAAATGGCCTAGTTTTAGTTAAAAATATTTATAATTTCGAACATAAGTTGCGGAAACTAAATTGCTCTTTTAGTAACGTATCACATGTCCTTAAGAAATTTTAAAGGATTTTAAAAAGCTTGTAAAAATGTAAAAAAATTAAAATTTTTTTTAAGTGATTTTAAGAGATTTTCATGTTCCTCATGGAATTTTAAAGTATTTCACGAGATTTTTTATGATATTCTAAAGATTTTGTGGAATTTTGAAAAGTTTTCAAATATTATAAAGATTTTTTATGTATTTTAAAGAATTTAAAAGTTTTTCGTGGAATTCTAAAGGATTTCATGGAATTTTAAGGTATTTACTGATATTTAAAGATGTTTTTAGGAATTTCATAAGATTTCAGCGAATTTTAAGGAATTTCAATAGGTTTTCAATAAGTTAAAGAAATTTTAAAATCACTCATGCAATTTTACAATATTTCACGAGATCCTGAAAATGTTTTATGGAATTTTGAAGGATTACAGGGAATTTTAAGAGATTAGTGGGAATTTTAAAGTTTCTCTTAGAATTTAAAGTACTTCAAAGGATTTTGAGGAATTTTAAAAAGATTATTGAAAATTGAAAGGGTCACATGAAATATTAACAAATTTGAAGGGATTTCATGGAATTTAAAGATTTTTCTAGGAATTTCAAGAGATTTCAATGATTTAAAGTGATATACGAAATTTTGAAAAAATTGAATCTTGTGGCCACTCTGTAAAATTAGGGATTTTTTCACTCTGTGTCTAAAATTCTATTGAAAAATTAGTACAGCTACATAACGATAAAATATCCAATTATAAGATTTGTTGAATAAAATGAAGAAATCGAATTTAGCAGTTAGGACTTCGTTTCAAAACTCGTATGACAAATGTTTATTACAAAAGTATAAAAACACTGCGTAAAGATTCTGAAAGGATTTTTTTTAATTCTTGCTGGTTTTATAAAATTATTGAAAATTGTGTTTTCACATGAACTTGTAAAAAACATCAGCAAACAGAATGAATTTTTCGAGATTGAAAATGTATCGCATGTATTTAAGAACTAACAATTTTTATAATATTTTGTAGTTTATTAATATTAATTAATCTATTCATATTCTGTGAAATAATAATTATCATATCAGGCAGTTATTTAAATGGACTAATAGAAACTAGCAGGTAAGTATTTAGCAGAACAATACCTATTATTTTTATTGATCATAAACATGGAAGCTTAAAGAATCGGAACATATTTTTTCCGAAAAATCGAAAATACTGAATTCCCGAAATTTCAAACTTCCGAATAAAAATAATATTATTGAAAATGTTCATTAAAGAAATTCAAATAACCAGAAAATATTTATTAACGAAAGAAATCTTGGTTTTTCGGAAAAAAATATGTTGTCCTAAAGAATCTGTAAAAATTGAATTCACAAAAACTAAACAAGATTGAGAGATGAAACTAAAATGTATATGAGAATAAAAACTAAAGGAGAAAACAGACTAATAGAATGATTAGTAGCATAAAGTAATTGACAAGAAGTAAAAAAGATATAATAGTTATAATAAAAATTGTTATAAACGTTTTCATTGTTTTGAACCAATGTTACGACCTATTACACTTTTATTTGAAGATATAAAGTGATCATAATATTATTCACTTCAATAACAATATCAATTATATTAAAAATTTTATATCAATTTTGAATGTTTTTAACAGATCAGGAGAAGCTGGTGGAGTTGTTACTAGCTCGATTAGTAATCATCACCGAAAAAGTAATTCGTTAGATGCTGGAATGGGAAAACAAGTTAAACAACAATCTGCTTCGAGAGAACGGTGAGAATTAAAAAAAAAATGTTAGAGCTTGTGCCTTAGAATTAGTATTTTATTTAAGGGCATGTATTACTTACCCGATCCCTACCTTACCGACATTTTTTTCTCTGTAACGCTACATCTATATTTATTGATATACCACATTGAAAATTTCTATATTTGAAGCTAAAGCCTTAAGGTACGTTTATCTGGTCCTAAATATTGACATTTAAAAAAAAATTTTTTTCAAAAAGGTTTTTTTTTATTTTTACAAAAATTTAAGACCAGACAAACATACATTAGCATATTTTCTTTAATTTTATAAATTTTCAATTTGATATCTTTATAAATTTAGGCTTAGCGTTACAGAGAAAAAAATGTCGGTAAGGTAGGGATCGGGTAAGTAATACATGCCCTTAAGGGTAAAGGAAAAATTAAAAAAAACGGTGTTATTTAAGGCCATGTAAGACTTCCCGATCCCTACTTTACCGACATTTTTTTTCTCTGCAACGCTACCGCTACATTTATTGATATATCAAATTGAAAATTTCTAAAATTAAAGAAACTATGCTAAGGTATGTTTATCTGGTCTTAAATTTTTGTAAAAATAAGAAAAATATTTTTTATAGATGTCAACATTTAGGACCAGATAAACGTACCTCAATGCTTTAGCTGCAATTTTAGAATGGTCTTAAGGGCATGTGATACTTTACCATAAGAGCAATTTAGTTTACCCAATTATACATTCATAATAATAAATATTTTTAGCGAATAAGAGTCAATAAACCTTCCTCTCATGTACACGAAGGTTTGTTAACTCTTATTAGCTAAAAATATTTATTATTATGAATGTATAATTGGGTAAACTAAATTGCTCTTATGGTAAAGTATTACATGCCCTTAAAGTCCCTTAAAATTCTTTTAAACCTTTTGAAATCTCTTCAAACTCCTCGAAACTTTATAAGATTTAAATTCCTTAAGGGGCTATGCTAGTTTCTTATTTGCTAAAAATCGATCTTTTTTCTTTTGCATTTTTCCATAGCTAATCATCCTAAAAATAAGTACCCAATATTTTAAATCGATATCTCTAATAGTTTTTAAATGGGAGCACTTTAAGCGGCACTGTTAATTAGCGTTAAGATAATTGCGGGCTAGAAAACAAACAAAAAACATTTTCAAAAAAATTTTTAAATGAGTGAAAAACCTTCATACAATCATAAAAAAGGCTCCAGAGCAAAACAGGTCATCAAATCGCGCTATAGGAAGAGAAAATTTACCGCAAATAAAATGTGTGTTGAAAACTTTAAATGCGCTTTTCTCAAAAGCGCAATTGAATTCAATCTCAATTGAAATTTGTTTTCAAAAATACAATCGAGGGGTACTCGTGAAATCAGGTGTACACTTGCACTGAAATCTTCTGAATTCTCCTGAAATATCTGAAATCACGTGAATTCACTTGAATTTTCTTGAAATCTCCTGAAGTCAGTGAAATCTTCTGAAGTCACTTGAATCCACTTTAATTCACCATCAAATTGATGGTGAATTTTTTCTGAAGTCACTTGAAGTCATGTGAATTCACTTGAAATCTCCTGAAGTCAGTGAAATCTTTTAAAGTCACATGAATTTTCTTGAAATCTCCTGAAGTCAGTGAAATCTTCTCAAGTCACTTGAATTCACGTGAATTCATTTGAATCCACTTTAATTCATCATCGAATTGATGGTGAATTTTTTCTGAAGTCATGTGAATTCATTTGAAGTCACGTTGAATTAATTTGAAATCACGTGAATTCATTTGAATTTTCTTGAAATCTCCTGAAGTCAGTGAAATCTTCTGATGTCATTGAAATATCCTGAAATATCTTGAAGTCAGAAGTAGGTGTACACCCGCTTGGCCGGTTGTCAACCCCTCGTGTACAATATACTACAAAAATTTTAGAAAGATCAAATGTGTAGTTCTTTTTTTTTTTAATCTTTAAAAATTGCTGTTTTATTCGTCCGAGAAACTAGCGTAGCCCCTTAAATTCTCTTAAAACACTCAGAAACATTTTCTAATCACTTAAAATTTTTAGGAAGATCTTCGAAATTGTCTAAAATTCGTTAAGATTTCTTAAAACTCCCAAAAACCTTTTGAAATCCTTTAAGAGTTCACAAAAACTATTAAAATCATAAATCTCTTGAAATTAAAATTAAAATTCGTAAAAATCTCTTATAATTTCAGAACATTTAAAATCTCTTCAAATCTTTAGAAATCTTATCAAATTCCATGAAATCCTTCAAAATTCTACAAACCCCTTTAAAAATAAGAAAAATCTCATAAAATCCCTTACAATTTTACTATAACCTTTGAAATCCTTTTAAATTCTACAAATTATTTTAAAAATCATATATGTATAGAAATTCTTTTATAATCCCTCAATAAAATTACCTTAAAATTCCCAGAAACTTCTTAAAATTCTTAAAATGCTACGATAACACTTAAAGTCATTTTACGTCCTTTAAAATCCATTAAAATTATTAGAAATCTCCTTACATTCCATGAAATCCTGAAAATTATATAAAATCTTTTAAAAATCTTAAAATCCCTTAAAAAATCACAAAGAAACCATTAAAATTATAAATATCTTGAAATCCAAGTTAAAATTCGCAAAAATGTTTAAAGATTCATAAAAGCCTCTTGAAATTTCTTAAAATTAAAAATCTGTTAAAATCTTTAGAAATTATATCAAATCATATCAAACCACATGCCCAAATTATTATTTTTTTATTATTTTTTTTTTCATTTAATAGACAAATTTCTATTTCAATAAAACCTATTTTTTTCTCTTATTACCAGTACCTTTTAAACTATTTTATGAAAGAGATAATTTTTTCTTCAGGGAACGTGTCTACAGATTTCGATGCATCGTACCATATCCCCCAAATAGTGAATTTGAACTGGAACTCAGAGTGGGCGACATCATCTACGTGCACAAAAAACGTGACGATGGTTGGTACAAAGGAACTCAGCAACGCACAGGCCGTACTGGACTCTTTCCGGCAAGTTTTGTTGAAGCTTTCTGAGACACATCGCGTAGTAGTCTCGTTTTGGAGACTTGTATATAACCGGCTCTCACAATCTACAATTCTATACACATCTGTAAATCATAGAACATTCGTGAGAGTCGCTAAAGAATATCGAACAAAACTAATTGTTGCAAATGCAAATTGCACAAGTCTCTTTGAGGGTCGTGAATTTAAAATAAAAAATTGCGTAATATGCAAAAAAGAATTAAAGAAGTGCTATGTGATATGTTTCGAATCCGGGGAATATCGCTTGAAATTAATACTGCCATGAGTAAAGTAATTGTAACGTGTAATCGATTACTTAAGCGTTGAATTTCGTGCAATGATCGTACTGCCATTTAAATATTTGTCACGTCTGATATCAAATGGCACAAGTCGTCGAAGTAATCTGAAAAAGACTCACAACGCTTTTTCTCAAAGTTTGTTGTAGAGTTTTAATTCAGAAAATTACCTTTATTAATATGACTCGTTCTATTTTTAAATTATTTTATATTACATGTGGTTATATTGCTGAAAGCATCGCGTGTTTTTGTTTGAAATTTTCATGTAACAGCTATTGTTGATATTCTAAAAGTACATATTTAAATTTTTCAGGCTCTAAGTCTCAAATTCACAAAATTAACATATGTTTTTTTATATGAATTTAGTAGCAATTGAGTGTATTCACTTTGCCTCTGGCCAATTGTTTAAGGCCATATAAGATTCACCCGATCCCTACCTTACCGACATTTTTTTCTCTGCAACCTTACTTGTACATTTATTGAAATATCAAATTGAAAATTTCTAAAATTAAAGATAATATGCTAAGGTATGTTTATCTGGTCTTACATTTTTATAACTGTCAATATTTAGAACCAGATAAACGTATCTTAATGCTTTAGCTTCAATAATTATAGAAATTTTCAATTTTGATATCTCAATAAATGTAGAAGTATCATTGCTGAGAAAAAAATGTAGGTAAGGTAGGGATCGGGTATCTTACATGGCCTTAATGCTTGGAAAGTCATGATTTCGCCAGGCGATAGGTTTAAAATTTTAGGTGAATTTTTTTTTATAGAATCGTATATAGGTTAATCGGAAATTGTTCTTATATAAATTGTAGTTTTGGCAATAATGGACATACTCGACATATTACAGAAACACAACCAGAAGTATCTATCAGTCTGGAATCATTAACGAATATACCTAAACGAAGGGCAAGAAGAAATTTCTGAACTTAAGATAAACCCTTAAAGTTCCATCTTAAGGGGGGGAGATGTTGAGTATAACATAATTTGTATGGGAGTATAATGGTTTCTCACGCTGATGCGGCAAAGAGTGTCCGATTGCGAATTGCGAGGTGCCAAAGAACACCTCTAGGATCCTCATATCTTTGAAACATAATGTCGCGTAGTAGCATCAGGGTACTTTTTGTCTGTGGGAACAGAGGTGGATTGGGTTAGTTATAGTCCTAACTATCGTACCGGCAGGACGTGCTGCTTGTTGCAGCCGGGCAATTATTTGTAAAGGCAATCACTAATCACTATCCAAATGCAATATAAAAGAACCCTTTATACGTAGATTACGAACATAATTATTACTGCACAATATGTGTAAAATTTCTTCCGTAGGCGCTGTAGCTAACCAATCTTGATTACTCTTTAACTGTATCCACAGGGTGTTTACTAATTTCATTACTTGAGTTTGGCAACTTTCTGTCTTAATTTTAGTCATAATTTCAATTAAACAGCTGTCTTTAGTTTGCGTTGAATAATCAGGATGGTTTCTTTTTAATATACTAATTTTTCCTAAGTTTTTCATATTTAAAAGTTCAGTTTCAGTAGTGGGTATAAACATAGTTTGAGCTTGATCTAGTATAATCAAATGATCATTTGGTATAATGAGAGAATTGTAAAACCATCCCATCTGAGGTATTGGTATGGCCCTAATTAAGTTGTACAATTTTTCTTCAAGTAATGGAATATGGAGAACAATCAACGCTCTTCGGTTTTTAAATGTTATTGCTATATCGCTAATATCGATTAAAGTAGAGAAATATCGTTCTTCCAAAGGAATGGGAAAATTGGTCACATGTTTTTGTTCGCGTAATGTATTAAACAAAGTGATTGCGGAGATTATGTTGGGGTGAATTATCCCCTTTTTGCCATCAGTTAATAAGCTTTCCAACTTAGATAATGAATATTCCTGTTTGTCTAAACTATCAATTAATTCTAACAAAGCTTCGTCGATCATTAAATTATATTCGTTGTTTTTAGATAGATTCGCTACTTTTCCAAATTTTACGTTGATATCTGCTGCCTGATTTTTTAAATTACTTCTTAGTTCAGATTCATCTTTTAGGGAGTTTAATATTAAATTAGTCTGATTTTTAATAATGTGAGCGATTTCTATATTATCCGATCTAAGTTTGTCTAGCTCCTCGTTGTAATACTGAGCATCTTTTTCGTCTAAAGTGCCGAATAAAGTTTTTGATATGTCGCCGATGAAATCAAATAAACCACGCTTTATTCTGTTGGTTTGACCTGTCATAAACATTACATTTTGCATTCTTTGATTGAAATCCATAATTCGTTTATTCGTATTTTTAATTCTCGCATACGCATTGCAGAAAATAGGTTCTCTTTTACAGGTATGACTTATAGTATTTAAAGCTATTTTAATCGTTTCCTGATTATGTTCCAAATACTCAAAATCTATACCTAACACGACTTTCCAATACTGGTGATACATTTTAATGTCGTTAAGTTTTTCAATATATATTACATCACCATTCTTTAGGGTTGTTATTTTAAATGGCTCCGCTCGTAGATGG
>UCOK01008376.1:1899-36601 GCA_900474325.1 Synergus umbraculus
ATTAAATTTTAAAACGCATTTTAGTGTCTCATTTACCATATCCCAAAGTTTGAAAGCGATATATCATTTTGTTTGGCCGTGGTGACTTCGAAAAAAAATTTTCACAAACCACGGGGCAGAGCATGCCCTTAACGCGTAAATTCAATTTTTCTCATTTTCAACCCGCTTGAGGAGGTAAAAGATATTAATTGATTTCAAAAAAAATTTAACTGTATATTCAACTTGTCAAGAACTAACTTTTTGCTATTAAAAATCAATTGCTAAATTTTTTTTTTGGCCCACCCTAATGTAGTTGTTCGTTCTTTAACATTTCCTACAGTTTCAGCGGAACTTATAATTATCTTGCGCAGCAGCTTAGGAGACTAAAATTCAAAATTTCTTTTACACCTTTGCTGCCGATTGGCTCTGAAAAGGGCCAATTGTGATTGATTGCAAAATTATTTTAAAAAATTGGAATGGATTTGGGGAATCGCGGAGGCGCAGACTCAAAAAAGCGGAGTTTTTTTTCAAAATATAGAATTTTTGAAAAATTGATGTAAAATTCATATTTCTATTTAAAAACTAAAGAAAAGTCTTTTAACTTTATAGCACTGTGTTATACCATTATAATAGCACATAATAGTGTATATATGATTAAATATGTAATATGTACAGAATTTCTACTGCGACTCCCATTGGAGCGGAGCTCCCACTGTTTCCACCAATCAGAGCTTGCCCACTCAGCCGAGTGTGCGCGCGTTTCTCTCGTGAGCAATATAAAAAGCGCACTTTCTCGACGTTCATTTATTGCGCTGATAGAGTTGGTTGAGTGTACTTCGGTGTTTTAAAGAAATCTACTAAAAATGTCAGGACGTGGAAAAGGTGGCAAAGTTAAGGGAAAGTCAAAGACTCGCTCCAACAGGGCTGGACTTCAGTTCCCGGTTGGAAGAATCCATCGTCTCTTGCGTAAGGGAAATTACGCAGAACGTGTCGGTGCCGGAGCTCCGGTTTACTTGGCAGCTGTCATGGAATATCTGGCGGCTGAAGTCCTCGAGTTGGCAGGCAATGCTGCTCGCGACAACAAGAAGACGAGAATCATTCCTCGTCACTTGCAATTGGCCATCCGAAACGACGAGGAATTGAACAAACTCCTCTCTGGTGTCACTATTGCTCAGGGTGGTGTCCTCCCCAACATCCAGGCTGTGCTTTTGCCCAAGAAGACTGAAAAGAAGGCTTAAATTTCCATCTGCCCTATTTTCTCATAACAAAACAATCGGCCCTTTTCAGGGCCAACAAATTTTTTTACGAGGATTAATCTTATGTTTTAATTATATTATTCAATGCGACTACACGTCCGGCTAGACGGACGTTTTTGACAAAATTAATTCATCCGGCTGCAGTACAGTGTACACTGCCAGTAGCTGGACAAATTTATCTAAAATAATTCGTCCGGCTACAACCGAATGTCGAATTTAGTTAATAAGCGTGATTTATAGTTTCGTCTATTTATCTTTATGGTCGTTTTAAATTATTATTTTTATTTATATTATACTTAGACCACGCTCATCAAATTTCGTCGCTTATTCGATTCTATTAATTCAAACTATATTGAAGAAAAAAAGGAAGAAGGGGAATATTATTATCTCTACACTAATTAAAAGGCGAATTCAAAGTAAAGAAATAGAGAGAAACTTGTGAAGACAAAATATTGATCATGGATTGTAATATATGTAATATATCCTAATTATAATTAGAATTTGTCGGGGCTAAGCTATTTAAATATTTGTTTACAGTAAGCTCAGGAAAACCGGTATTTGTAAAATTTAGAGCGTCGGCCAATAAAATGACCGCATTTAATAAGGTGCATACCTGGAGTCCTAAGGTAACAGAGGGTAATAAATCTAAGGATTAGGAACATCCGGAATGACAATAGGCAACTTGGTAATTGCAAGAAAAGGATGAGATCACCCTCAAAATTTAATAGAATAGGTGCAAGTAAATTGCAAGACCGAAGACTTTATATCCAATAATCTTTACCATGATTTACCTTTCCAATGATTTCACCTTTAATGAGGTGATACCTGGAGGTAACAGAGGGTAATCAATCTAACAAGTATTAGGAACAGCTTGTAAAATATAAATAAAAATTTAGAACTACCACCAAAAAAAATAAAAAGATGAACAAATTACTTTTCACTTTATCAACAGAATACAGGCACAATTATTATTTATGTCAATAGCTGGACAAATTTTATTAAATAAATTCGTTCGGCCATTGAAATTCTACTGTAGCCGAATAAATTTTTATTTGATATTAATCCGTCTAGCCGGACGTTTAGACACTTCGTATATTATTTTGCTTATTAATTTCCCTATATCTATACCACAACTTTGTTTTTTAATAATAAATTTACTTTTTTGATCATTCATTATATTTTGAGTATTCGCTATGATCTCTAGGAATATTGGACACTTTTAAACATTTGCTTTAATTTTTTTTAGTCAAAAATTTTGATGAGAATTGTATATTTATTTATTTATTTTGTGAGAATTATCGGTAAAGTAGATTTCTCTTCATAGGACATCTACAGTGGAAAAAGTGCAACGTTAATACAAAGACCAGAACAAGACAATATGTCGTCTACTGGGTTTCATTTGTATTCTTCCTATTTGTTTCTAAAATAATCATAAGCAATTTCAAGCCTTTCCAGTAAAATGTTCATTACAAATCTAGTATCTGCAAATTGTTTGTAACAATGGCAACCTCTCACTTATTCAACATGTGTGATATCGTTCACCTAAATGTTGGTGGAGCAAGGTAAGAAAATGCATCTTTTACTGTAAAGAAATTATACGTAGATAGAAATATGATTTTCTCTCATTTTATTTCTGACATTCTGACTCAAAAGCTAATTTCCTTTCTTTAATAATACTGTTTTTATTCAATATTCTAAATCATTCTAAACTTCATAAACAGAAATGATAAATAAAATTATTGAAAATGATATCACATCCTACAGGAAATGTGACAGCTGTTTGACACTTTGAGTCATAGTTTCTCAGACACTTTTTTCACTCTTTTTCGACAAAATTTTACAATATTTTTTTTTAAGGCATATATTAATATTGTATACAATTTGATTTCTATAGATGTTTTTTGTACAGGCTTTAAATTTTTTTATCTGCTGAAGATATTCAAACTGCATTTTTAAAATGTAATATTTTTATTATTTATTTTTCCAGATTTTCGACGTCGCGTCAAACACTTTCATGGATTCCCGATTCATTTTTCACTGCTTTATTAAGCAATCGGATAGCAAGTCGTCGAGATGAAAACGGGGCTCTTTTCATAGATAGAGACCCAAAAGTATTTTCTATTATACTCAATTATCTACGGACGAGGGATATAGATCTGAAAAATGTAGACATTCGAGCTTTAAGACACGAAGCTGAATATTATGGAATTACCCCTCTTGTAAAGAGATTAATGCTTTGTGAGGATTTATCTCAATCCTCTTGTGGCGATGTATTATTTTATGGATACTTACCACCTCCGAGTAAGTTCTAAAATTTAAAAAGTCTCCGTTTCTCTAATTAGTAATTAAACTATCATTCGCATTTATAAAATTAATATTTATTTTTTCAGATGTCCCACTTCAAGAACCTACAAGCATTTCTGCTAGCATAAGTGATGTTTCCGTTCATGGAAGACCTGCAGCAGCTCCACCAGCTCCTAGAACTGAAAATGTAACTGCAGCTGCTCCACAATCTGCAGGAATGTCATCCAATTCTTCTAATCAATCCAGCAACTCTAACAGTCAGTCCCAATTAGAAGGCTAGAGCATTTAATTAATTTTTTTTTATCGTAAATCTGATTTTTTTTAGTCTGAATCGTTTCTATAATTTGTCTACGAAAAGAAATTCTTGCGCTTTAAAATCTTGATTTTTAAGGGTTTTGAATTTAAGTTCTAATTTCGTAATTCAATTTTCTCATTTTACTTAACAAATATTGGAAAAAATATTTCATTTTAATACTTTATGTGTAAAACGAGGAGTTAAAAATATTCAAAATTCAATCTCTTCATTTTACTTAATATATAATAAAATTAAACAATTTTTCGTTCTACACGTATAATTTTCATTAAAATTTTAGCACCAGTAAAGAATGAAAAAATGTACAGTTATAATATTTTATTACTAAAATGAGGAATTGTAATTTTGAAGTTAGAACTTTGATCCAACACCCTTAACTTAAATAAGTCATTTTTCAGGTAAAAATTTTCTTATTTATTTTCCAGATGTAGATCAACAAAACCACAGAGCATCACTGCCAACCCACGCAAGGAATTCTTCTTTGGATTATCGAGGTTCTCGAGGTCTTCCTCACTCTCGAACACCTTCTCTTGATTTTCGACATGCTCGAAACAGTTCTGCAGACTTGAATAAGGCCTTTAAAAACGATATTAGTCTTGTTTTTGGACCACAACAAGGTGTCTTCTAACTCCTAAATAAATCACAATTTTAAAATTTGGCTTAAGGGCGTTGGTCTCAAATCTTAAGCTCAAAATTCAATTCTCCATTTTACTTAAAGAAAATTATAGTTAAATATTTTTTCGCTCTGTAGCGCAAATCTTTCTTTAAATATAAAACTGCGTACAGAGCGAAAAAATATTTAGTTTCGATACTTTTTGCATAAAACGAGGAATTAAAAATCTAACTTCAAAAATGAATATTTTCATTTTACTTAAAAAATACTTGAATTAGATATTTTCTCGCTCTGTACGCATAATTCTAGTTAAAAATTGATTAATGTTACAGAGGGAAACAATTCAAAATTCAATATTTGTTGAGTAAAATGAAGAAATTGAATTTTTAGATTGGAACTTGGCTCCAACACCCTTAACGAATTTCAAGACTATTAAGAAATCTTTACGTATTTTAAGGGATTTTAAAGTTTTTCATGGAATTCTGAAAGAATTTAAGAAACTTGTAAGAATTTTAAGAGATTTTAATGAATTTTAATAGTTCTAAAAGAATTTTAAAAAATTAAAAGGAATTTTTGAATTTTTTATTTTTAAAAGATTTTGTGATATTTCTTTATTTCAAGAGTTTTTAGATTAGAACTTGGCTCCAACACCCTTAAGGGTTTCATGAGATATAATAAATTTTAACGAATTTATAGACAATTTTTATTTTTCAAAAACAATTTTTTACACTTTAAAATCTTGACACTCTTGAAATCCTTTCAGATATCTTGATATCTGCAATTTAGCAATTTAGTTTCCTCAACTTTATGCTCTCTTTTGAATCCAATACTTTTTGTAACTTTCATTAAAATTTTTAATTAATTTTAGCTTCAGGATGGGTCGATCCTCTACGAGTCCAAATAATTAAAGCCCATCATAATTGGATTGTGGTCGCTTATGCCCACTTTATCACTTGTTATCGTCTCAAAGATTCGTCAGGATGGCAACATGCTTTTACAAGTCCTCACATCGAATATATAATCGAGCGAGTGGCTATTAACGCAAAAATTAGTGGAGCTGATGGAAAAATGGTAGCAATTTCGTTTGGAAGTCAAGTCCGACTTTGGAGCGTATCAGAAGACGGAATCAAAACCAACGTCGGGACTTTTAATCTCAGTGTACGAGTCGAGTATCTTTTTTTTATTGGAAGTCAATTGGTGGCTTTGTCACCTACTGGAAAAATTGGAGTCTGGCATGCGATGACACATCATTGGCAGATTCAGGACGTCGTCCCCATTTCATCTTTCGATACTGCCGGATCTTTCCTTCTTTTGGGATGTAATAATGGATCTATTTATTATATTGGTAAGAATTTTTTATAATTTAAAATCTGCGTTTAAGAGCATTGGTTCAAGTTCTAGCTTCAAAATTCTATATTTCTTCATTTTACTCAATGAAAATTATAGATAAATATTTTTTCGCTCTGTAGCACTAATCTTTTTTCAAAAATAAGACTGCATACTGAGCGAAGAAATATTTAATTTCGATATTTTTTGCATAAAATTGAATATTTTGATTTTATTTAAAAAGTATTTCAAGTAAATTTTTTCTCGCTCTGTACGCATAATTCTAGTTAAAAATTGATTTATTCTACAGAGGGAAAATATTCCAAATGTAATATTTGTTGAGTAAAATGAAGAAATTGAATTTTTAGATTAGTAATTGGCTCCAACACCTTTAAAATTTCGAAGCTTCATTAAAAAAAAAATTGCTTTACAGACATGCAGAAATTTCCTTTGAGAATGAAGGACAATGATTTGTTGGTCACAGAATTGTACAGAGATCCGAGCCATGATCCAATCACTGCGATTTCTGTTTATCTTACACCCAAGACGAGTAAGTTAACATTCAATTTTTCTCATCCAGGAATCATTTAATTAATTCTCTGGTCGTAATCAAACCTCAAGGCATTGCTGAATATCATTGCGATTGTTTTTTTTAAACAATTGTCAGTAAATCTAGCTGGAAAGATTTTTCTGGAATTAAAGCAAGTAAATTTTGGATATTGAATTTCTGAACGCACTGCTGAAGGTTTGAGATTTTAGACTCGTTATGATAAGTTTGCAGCTGATATATCGCTGTTTCATGATGTTAAATAACTAAGATTATTTTCAGTTTTCATGCTTTAAATCCTTCTATTTCGCGCTGAATTAGAGAAAGTACATAAAGCAAATTCTCATTATCATCCTCTCGAATCATTTTTGTTGTAAGATTAATCGACGAAAAAACTTACTGATATCTTTTTTTGCTTCATGATTTCGTACCGTACAACTGGATACATAGCGCAAGGCAAGTATGGGTCAATAATTAACTTTTTCGAAAATCAGACATCACAGATTTACACAGTGTTACATCTCGCATTGCATCTCGTTTGTATTTTATACGTTACATATTGTATATGCGTTTGTAGTTACACGTTCATCCCTTATATCCCCAAAAATAGAAGGTTGAGTATTCAAAAAAATCAAGTACTTTATTATTTTTATGTTTAAAAGAGACTAACTAAAAATACCGAATTATTTTTCCTCAATTTGTGTATTCAGTATTTCTTCTTTCGATAGTTTTTGTTAGTCCCGTTTGAAAATAGGAAGACTTTCGAATTTGTACTCATCTAAATCACTTTTAATTTGAAGACTGTATGTTGTTAAATTTCGAGACTTTAAATTCGACGATTCTTGATTCTATCTTAAAAATAATTATTTATAAAATTACAAAGGACTCGACTTTCTAAATCCATTTTTCCTATCCAACCTGTGTGACTATTTTCGTATCGATGTTGTGCAATAGTTTAAAAACTAGAATCTGCAACCAATTAAAAAAAGTAGTTTCGCTAAAGCCAAAAAACATTAATATTGTCTCGAAAAAATTATTTATCTTTTTGTTTTAACTGAAAGAATTCTTCTAATCATTAAACGAATTAATTTTAATATTATTCAGTTTATTATAATATTTCGATTTTTCTGACAATAAGACGTGAATTATAAAATTATACAATTTTTTTGACACTAAAAATTAATTTGGCAATGCACCCTGCTATTTCTGTGTGTCCAGTTGTACTAATGCAAATCATTCGCATTTTGTTGACTTTATTAAGGCCATGTTTAAGTTATTCAATACCTAACTTACCGGCATTCTTCCCTGCAATGCTATTCTTACATTTATTTAGATATCGAATTAAAAATTTCTAAAATTAAAGGAAATATACTAAGGTACGTTTACCTCAAAATGAAAAGTAAAAAATGACATTTTGTCCGTTGCTCCAACAGCCTTAAAACAAAAAATTCAAACTAATTTTTTTTATAAATGTAAATATTTAGTACCAGACAAACGTACTTAAATGTTTTTAATTTCAACTGTGTATCTCAATAAATATATTGCAGCAAATTGCAGTGAAAAAAATGTCGGTAAGGTAGAAATCGGTTAACTATTAAACGACCTTAAGACTTAAGGGTGTTGAAACTAATTTCTAATCTTAAAATTCGTATTTCTGATTTTACTCAACTAATAATGTAATTAGATATTTTTTCGCCCTACATCGTTATATACACCTGTATACAGACCGAAAAATTTACATTTTTAATACTTTTTTTGTAAAATGTAAAGATGGTATTTTGAAGCTAGATTTCGATTTCTTCATTTTGGCAAAAAGTACTAAAATTACATATTTTTTTGCGGTATAAATAAGCTTTTATTTATAAAAAAAAGTTTAGAGGTATAGAGTGAAAAAATATCTAATTATAATATTTATTAATTAAAATGATGAGATAAAATTTTCAGATTAGAATTTGGACCCAAATCTCTTAAGTAATAGTGTTTTGTTTTCGTAAAACGAATTTTTTCGGCTCGTTTATTTATTAGAGCTGCCTGCTTGCTCTCCCTATTCATAGCATTATGTTCCATGCCAGCATCTGAGAGGGGGAGGGAAGGTAATAGAAAAAAGTATCTTTTTCCTTAAAAGTATTGTTAAGTGAAAAAAAAATATTTAGAAATATATGAAACAGATATTTGACTAGTCTTGTCAAAATTTCACTTAATAATAAATAAATATTCTTATTCTAATTTTAGCTTGCGAGGGAAAGATTTCTTTCCATGCTTTACAGAGCTTTCTTCGCTTTTTTCAAAATTCGAATCCTTTTAATGAATGCAACCAAATGCATGATTGTTATTCAATCACCAGAAATTTTAATTTACATGCATGAGTCTTTAAAAGAATCACTCCACATCACAATTTGCACTCTACATTCATTCAGGTACTATTTAATACCTCGAGGGCATATTTAAAAGTTTTGATCGTATTTATATGATTTTTAAAAATTAATTCTTGTTTTACAAAGAATTTTAAGGGTGTTAGGTCCAAATTCTATTTTAAAAATTCGTCGATTTCTTCATTTTACTCAATAAATATTAGTACTAAATATATTTTCGCTCTGTAGCAGTCCTGATTTTTCAAATTTAATTGTGCGTATAGAGCGAATAAACGCCTAATTTTAATACATTTTGCGAAAAACGAGGAGTTTTTTTTTACTTTTCATTTTACTTAATAAATAATGAAATTAAACAATTTATCGCTCTACACAAACAATTATAATTGAAAAGTGAATACCGCTACAGAGCGAAAAAATATCTGATTATAATATTTATTAAGTAAAATTAGAAAATCCAATTTTAAGATTTGAACCTGAATCCTAAAACATAAGAAAATAAAATCTTAAAACCAAGAACAATTTTTTTGTAGACCTTGATTATATGTGGTAAAATAACGTAGATTTAATATTTTAATTAAAAAATTTAAATATTTTATCTCCTCAGATCTTGTAACGATTTCATATTTTTATTTTAAAAAATTACAGTGCACGAATCCTCGTTTAAAAATTTTAATAACATTAAGAAAAACATTTGAATTGAGATTTTTAGGGTGATCTCTGAATGTGATTTGTTTGATATAAAGGTCTCTGTGGAAATTGGATCGAAATCGCTTATGGGACAAAATCCGGAAGTGTGAGAGTGATTGTTCAACATCCGGAAACTGTAGGACATGGACCACAACTTTTTCAAACTTTTACTGTCCACCAAAGCAGTGTCACAAAGGTATTACGACGAATTTAAATTTAAGGGTGTTGGATCCAATTTTTTTTATTTCACACTTAACAAAAATTATAAATTCAAAATCTTTAGATCTAAATATTTCTGCCTTTCTTTTTCAGGTGACTCTTTCCGAAAAGTACTTAGTGTCTGTTTGCTCAGAATACAATCACGTTCGAAGCTGGGCAGTGACTAGATTTCGTGGAATGATTTCGACCCAACCTGGTTCTATGCCCGAAGCCAGTTTCAAAATTGTTTCCTTGGATGCTGTTGATCCTTGTATCAGTTACAACGCTGGGAACGATTTTGGTAATTAACCAGTCTGACATTTATCTCATTTTCTTTTTTTAATGTATGACTTTATTACTACCTTATAGGCATTATTCTCTGTAATGAAATTTCTATATTTATTGAAATATCGAGTTGAAAATTATTTGGTTGAAGTTTCAGACGTCTAGTAGTCTGACGAAAATTTTTTTTTATTTTTTTTGCATATTTTGGATTAAGAATATGAAAAAAATTCCGAAAGTCATTTTATTTTTATTTATTTACTAGTAGAGATTTTCAAGAAGTAGGGAATTTCAAGATATCTTCAGAAACGTCAAAGGATTTTTAAAAGAATTCAAGCCAGTTTAAGGATTTTCAAGAATTTTCACAAGATTTCAAGAGATTTTTCTAAGAGTTTGAAAGAGTTATCAAAAGGATGTTCCAGAGATTTTTAGAAATTTCTATAGATTTCACAAGATTTTAAGACACATTAAAGGATTTTATCAGATTTTAAGTGACTAAGGAATTTCAATAAATTTCAAAACATTTTAAATGATTTTAAGAAATTTTAAGGAATTTATTTTCTAATGTGGAGTAAATCAAATAAAATCCCTTAAAATTAATGGAAATTCTTTAAAAACTTTTAAATCTTCTGTAAGTGTCTTCAAATTGTATAAAATATATCAAAATTCCTTAAAGTTCATTAAAAACTTTTGAAATATCTTGAAATCTCATAAAATTCGTTAAAATCAGTTAAAATGTCTTGAAATTTTGTGAAATCTCTAAAAAAAAATCGATTGATACATAACTCTTTTCAACTCTTTGAAAAATCTCTTTAAAATCCTAAAATTAATCAAAATCTTTGATTTTGATTAAGCATCTCTTAAAATTACTTAAAATTACTATAAAACGCAATAAATGTAAAAAAAATCATCAGACTAGACGTCTGAAACTTCAACCCAATTTTAAAATTTCTAAAATTAAGGACGTTGGATCCAAGTTCTATTCTACAAATTCGATTTTTTCATTTTACTTAACAACAAAATATCGAATTATAATAATTTTTCAGTAAAATGAAGTTTAATTTTGAAGGAAACATTTTTTTTTGTCTTAATAAAAATTGGATAACTAATACATGGCCTTAATAGTCTTAATAGTCTCGTAATTTAATTTATTTTCATTTAATCTTAGGTCCTTTTGGTGAGCAAGACGATGAGCAGGTTTTCGTCCAGAAAGTCGTCCCCGAAACTGATCAGTTATTCGTAAGATTAGCATCAAATGGAAAAAGAGTTTGCGTGATACAATCCGTGGATGGAAGTGTGATAACTTCCTTCTGTGTCCACGAATGCGAAGGTTCAAGCCGAATGGGTTCAAGACCAAGGCGATTTATTTTCACCGGTCATTCTAATGGTGCAATTCAAATGTGGGATCTCACAACGGCACTTGATCCTTCATTTAGTATAGTACCGGGTTAGTTAATTACATAGAATTTTTAAGTTTAATAATAATAAGAGTATTTAATCCAATTTCTCTCAAAGAATTTAAAAAGAATTAAGATATTTTAATATAAACTTTTTTCAAAATTATCAGAAGAGATAGAGTTTTGAATCTGTCTCTTTAACCAAAATCTTAAATAAATTTTGATAATTATATAATTAAATAATAAATTCCTATTTTATCTAAATATTATCATTATTTTTCAGACAAGGAGTTCTCGGGGGGACCAACGCCTGAAGAATTATGGAAGCTTTTGGATCAATGTGATTTAAGCAACAGTTATTGTTCCACACCTTGCATAAGTCCTTGTCCTTCGATGACAGCAACTGGTCCCAGAATTAAGGCAAGCAACGTTCTATTCCTCAATCAAACTCAAAATGCGGAACCAGCTCCTGGTCCGAGTCAAGTTTAGACGTCTAAACTATTAAACATTTTAAAATGATAATAATTTCTATCGATTATTATTACATCTTCGATAAAAGGCTCACAATTTGAATGCATTCAGCATTCTTCGAATCTCGCATTTATTTATCTAAGGATAATTTTATACCAATAGTTCCTACGTTTCATTAGAACATAAGATCTGATAAAACTTTTTTTTTAAACTCTAGTAAAGTTTTTTAAGTAAATTATATAAATTATAATACATTTTATCAGTTCCAGGTTCTAAAACTCTGAAAGACTTACAATGATTTAACTTAAAAGTATTTATCCCCTTTATAAGAAACTGATTTGCTCAGATTAAAAGTATTGGAGACCAAATTAGTGAATTAAAAATACTCAGATATTAACGCAGTCAATATCTGCATTAAATTAGTGCAATTTATTTAAATGTTTTCTGTCTTAGAGACGAAAGTTGTTGGTTTTTTATGTCCAATTTTAATTTTTTCCCTTGTTGATTCCTTTTTTTTTCATGATAGAATTTGAAGGAGGATTTATTTTAACTCTTGAGGTTTTAATCACTTATGAGGCTTTATTAGTAAAGTAATTTGTACGTAACATTGTGGCGGGATTAGATTAATGTTCCTCTGGTGATAAACGCAGTTGTTAGATATATGTAATCGTATATTTTTGTTAGGTTCGGATGTGTGATTATAAATATTTAAATTTTAAAAGGATCGTAACGACGTTGTAATAATTGTTCTCTCTGTGATCTAAATTATCAATAAATGCGCAGTTTCATAAGAGTTATGAGGTACAACTTTCATTTTCCAAATTCGAGATGTCGATTCTTGTAGAAAAAGTTTGGGAACTTTCAATTTTAAGGAATATCAAAATTTCTTTTTAGAATCGATATCCAGAATTCAATTTCTATTTGGACAATAATCAATAATTGTAGATCTTATCTACAGAATTTTCTCTCGTAGATTCATTTTTGAAATTATTTTAAACATGAACGGAATTTATTGTCAATTCTAGAGTCTTTGCTTGAAAAGAAATTCCTATTTTAATATTTCTAAAGAAATATTTCATTTTGACGAAAGTCGATGTTTAAATGCCTACTTAAATCTTTAAAAGCTTAATATATAACTTAATATAAATTCACTCTAATAAATTTCGAATAGAAAGAATATACAAATCCAGGAAATCCTAGTTACTTTTTATTTTCTGAATTTAAATAGCTTTCTATTCGAAACTTTTACATTGAAGTTTTGATTTTTATCGATAAAAATTCTATTCGAAATTTGTACACTAAAGTTCTTATTTGTATCACTAAAAACTCTTCTCTGTACAAATAGCGATTTTTCTTGGCATTCAAGTCTATAATGAGTGATCAAAATTATTTAATCGAGGCACAATGGTGAATTTTCATTAATTCATTACATATTAAAAATCTAGAAGACGATAAATCAAACACTTTTTCACGTTATTAATATTATTTTCTTCTTAACTTCACGCTAAAGTTACTGTAAAAAATGAGTATCCAAATAAGAATTAAATTAATTAATTAGGTTTACTTAGTAAAAAATATTTAGTCAATTAGTCAATTATTCTTCTTACAAGGAAAATACGAAAACAAATATGGCAAACAGTAAATAAATTACATAGTCTGACGAGAATGTAAAAAGGGTGTTAGATCTTGAATTCTTCTATTCACCATATTTCTATTTAAAAACTCAGTAGGTACATCTACAGAGCGAAAATATATTTATTTCTAATACGTTTAGAATGTTTTTCTTAATATTGGCACATTGTTTTCAGTATTTTTCTAAGAAGCTGTTTATATTAAAATATATTGTTGTTAAAAATCGTTGGATTAGTCAACGGTGTTAAAAGTAAACACCAAGCAACGAATCCTATCACAAATAAGGATATAAGTCCTGCTCTTTTTAAAGGATTTTTATAGGTTGCAACCTCTGTCAGATCTGGCAGGCCCATGTGATTGCAGAAAGCGTGGGCAGCAAAAGGCGCCACAAAATGTCCTTAAAATAAACACAGAATGTATATTTATTATATTAAATTATTTTTTACAAATATTATTAAAAATAAATATAGACTAAAAAAAATGTACCTGTTCTAACAAAAAGAAAGGCTGCGTAAATTCCAAATACTGTTGTGTAAGCAAATTGGAAGCCTTAAAAAAAATCAGAAAAGTTTAGAATATTTTTTAGAAACCTTTTAAGGGTGGTAGGTCCAAGTTCTTGCCTTAAAATTCAATTTCATAATTTTGCTTAATTTTCGCTCTGTAGAAACTCTACACAGTGAAAGAATATCTAATTATAATAAAATATGTTAAGTACAACGAGGAGATCGAATTTTTATATTAGAACTTGGATCCAACGCCCTTAAATTCGGGATGGTAAAAATAATTTCCAAAGTATCGAAACCTACATGATATGATGAGTGCGTGTTTAAATTCCATTCCCATTTTCGTCCTTTCGAAAAGATGATGGAAATGAGCGATACCAAAAAATAAAGGACATATAAAAATGGCAGTAGTTGACGTAAAACATTGTAAAAGCAGAGGTAACATGCAGGCTCTAAATGTCCATTCTTCTGAAAGTGGTGCTATCACTAAATTTCTTAACCAAATTAAAGATCTTCCACTTCCACATAGCTCTGTAAAATAATAATTTGAATATGAATATTGTTAATATATATATTTTTTAATTTAAGGCCACGTATGCGACGTGGTTTGGCTCTTGTCAAATTATAATATTTATTGAATAAAATGAAGAATTCTGATGTTATAAGTTGGACCAAAACCCATTAATGAATTTTAAATTAGAATAAAATAATACTAACCAGGGTGTAATTTCAATATTCTGTTGATTGCTAACATGCTAAGTGGTCCCAAAAATAAAATCATTGTAAGACAAAGAGGTATTATTGTCGCCTGGATCAATCCTGGCCATCTCAGTCCTAATAACTCCCATATCGTTGCCTAAAATATTGAAAAAAATGTGTTAGAATGTTTAAATATAGATTTATTTATATTTAACCCTTGAGGGCTCTTAATTTCGGTAACGGGATAACTGATTCATGGCTTTAAGAGTGTTGGATTAAATTTCTAAACTTAAAATTAAATTTCTTCATTTTATTCAATAAATATCATAATTATATATTTTTTCGCTCTACAGACAAACTTACATTTCAAAAAAGATTAGCACTACAGAGCGAAAAAATATCTAATTATAATATTTTTTAAGTAAAATAAAGAATTCGAATTTTGAGGATGGAAGTTGGACCCAAGTTTTAAACTCCAAATTCTATTCTCCATTTTACTCAACGAAAATTATAGATAAATATTTTTCCGCTCTGTAGCACTAATCTTTTTTCAAATGCGTGCAGAGCGAAAAGATATTTAATTTTTATAATTTTTGCATAAAACGAAGAATTAAAAATGTAACTTCAAAATTCAATATTTTGATTTATTTAAAAAATATTTGAATTAAATATTTTCTGGCTTTGTACGCATAATTCTAGTTAAAAATTGATTAGTGTTACAGAGGGAAACAATTCAAAATTTAATATTTGTGGAGTAAAATGAGGAAATCGAATTTTTAGATTAGAACTTGGCTCCAACACCCTTAATTTGTAGAAAATTCACAAACAATTAAAATTTGTTTTTAAATTACCTTTTGAAACACGTTTTCATTCAGACCGAAGTATAAAGAAGCTGGAGATATTAGTGTCACGATGAAAACACTGAAAAATCTCCTCTTTATTGTACTTGGATGTTCTCTGTAAAAGATAAAAAAAAATTAACGAATTTTAAAATAACTTATCTTGATTACATGTCTAATTAATTTACTTTAAAAATGTTGCAAACATATTTCAGAAATTGATTTAAATAATGAATCAATAATTTTTTGATTACACACGGATCAGAGCGAAAGGGTAGACGTTGTAAAACGAGATGAAATTCGACCAATCAAAATCTGCAGTCATTCATGTTCTCTAATTTGAAGCTTGAATTGAAGTTTTCATAGGGGCGTAACAAGCAAGACATTCATAACACCCAGCCTATTTACTATTTAATTTACTTTACTTTTCTCTCAAAATTTATAAGAAATAAATTGAATGCAATTTTTATTAAGGGTGTTGAAGCCAAGTTCTAATCTAGATATTCGATTTCTTCATTTTACTCAATAAATATTAAATTTGGAATTTTTTCCCTCTGTAGAATTAATCAATTTTTAATTAAAATTATGTGTACAGAGCGAGAAAATATCTAATTCAAATATTTTTTAAGTAAAATGAAAATATTAAATTTTTTGAAGTTGGATTTTTAATTCTTCGTTTTATGCAAAAAGTATCGAAATTAAATATTTTTTCGCTCTGTACGCAGTCTTATATTTGAAAAACGATTAGTGCTACAGAGCGTAAAAATATTTAACTATAATTTTCTTTGAGTAAAATGGAGAATTGAATTTTGACCTTAACATTTGGGTCCAACGTCCTTAATAAGAACCGAGAAATACTTTTAAAATACACACAAGTGCTTCATTCATAAATATCTAATTATATACGAACTATATAACTATCTATATTAAGACTCAACTGTGTTATGAAATATAAGATAAATATATTCAGCTCCAAAAAAAAAATTAAAAGAAACGTTCTCACACAAAAAACCTGATAATGCTCAAAATTCAATTCCTCATTTTATTCAACGAAAATTATAGATAAATATTTTTTCGCTCTGTAGCGCTAATCTTTTTTCAAGTATAAAACTGCGTACAGAGCGAAAAAATATTTAATTTTTATAATTTTTGCATAAAATGAAGAATTAACAATGTAACTTCAAAATTCAATATTTTGATTTATTTAAAAAATATTTGAATTAGATATTTTCTTGCTCTGTACACATAATTCTAGTTAAAAATTGATTAATTCTACAAAGGGAAAAAATTCCAACTTTAATATTTGTTGAGTAAAATGAAGAAATCAAATTTTCTTATTATAACTTGGCTCCAGCACCCTTAAGAACGTTGGGCCCAAGTGTTAAGCTCAAAATTCTATTCTCCATTTTACTTAACGAAAATTATAGATAAATATTTTTTTCGCTCTGTAGCACTAATCTTTTTTCAAATATAAAACGGCGTACAGAGCGAAAAAATATTTAATTTCTATAATTTCTCCATAAAACGAGGAATTTAAAATTTAACTTTAAAATTCAATATTTTCGTTTCACTTTAAAAAAAAAGATTAGATACTTTTTGGCTCTGTACGCATAATTCTAGTTACAAGTTGATTAATTCAACAGAAGGAAATAATTCCAATTTTGATATTTATTAAGTAAAATGAGGAAATCGAATTTCTAGATTAGAATTTGGCTCCAATACCCTTAAAGGAAAGAAGATCTGGAGCTCTATGAGAGCAATATATTTCGCAGGCGCGGATCCACGGTGGGGCGATCGCCCCCCCCAAAGAATCCTAAATTGCAATTTTATCTCATGTTTTTGCCCATGCAGCTATTAAAAGTAACTTTTATAATCGCCCCCCGCCAAAGAAAAAGAATTCAGTTTCTGGATCCGTCCTTGATATTTTTTCTGTAACTCCAAATTTGTAAAAATTGTAAATATTTATCTTTCAACAAAACAATATAAAATTCGTTTTATACTCCAAAATGAATTTCTTCAGTCCCCACATTAAAATTATTTCAAACAAAAATTCCCTCTGTATAAAATCCTCTTGAGACAATTTATTCTAGATTCTACCAAAGATATTTCTACGCTTTTGACCCGGCCAGTTTTTTATTGGGTTTCTCGACATACATATACATATTCAGGCATTACTACACCCCTGATGCCGCTCGGTATGGGCTGGAGTCTTGTTTCGAGCGTTCCGAACACAAGATCGTCGCACAGCGTTGCCGTGTTTCGCTTTTCGGCTTTTATCGGTTGCGAGTTGCGAGTGGCGTGAAATGTGGTGTGGTGACTAAACGTCAAGAAACGTGCTCTCGTAGATTCATTGTGTGACATAAATTGACCCCCAAAACGTTACTAACTGAAGTGCGTACCTGTCATGTGGTGAATTCCAGACGTACAAGCTGGCCACGTACACGACTGATAATACGAGGCATGAGCAGATTGCGGAAATGCATGAAAAATTCGAATTTCGGTTATCCGTGGTCTCCATAACTCCATACTGACGTCGATCGCTTGCTTGTGTCGCGCTCCAATTCCGGGGCGAAGCGGGGCACCGGGGCGACCCCTCAGGGGCGGCTCAATCGTGAATCAGTGTCAGTGAATTAAAAAAGTGACTGGAGTGTGATAGTGAATCCAAATGAATCCTAAATTCCTGAATCTAAATCTATCTCACAATCAAGAATAAAGAAACAAATGACGGGAAAAACTTGGGCCTTTGTTCAGCTGTTGAAACCTGTCAATTATTATAATCGATCCGGAAGGTAGGGATTTGTTTTTAACTGTTTTTAATTGTCTTCTCATTCGAAAGCAGAAATGAGAAGTTATAAAGTTATCATGGTAAACTTGTAAAGAAATAATCAGGACAACCTTGATAACCGTTACGTTACGAGACACATTAAATATCACATATATTGGAATCTTAGAGGTGCGGAAACCGTAAATAGTAACGTTACATTTTTTTATCCTTATTGGAGAATATCTTTCATTATTTCGTTACCACTTTGTTGAGATTTTGGTGACTTATCATTTTTTCTATTTGAGGGAGTTTTTTTTAGTTTATATATGGAGTAATTTACATCAGAAATCCATAATAGTTTGTTGATTTGTTTTGGAGCAATGACATGTATTTTTAGAGAAAATCGATTGAAACTGTCAAGTCTTCAGGCTTGTTTATTTAATCAGGCTGGTTTTAATCTAATTTTTGAAATTTAAAATCAATTTACATGTTTATTATTTTTTGATTCACTATTTCATTTTGGAGCAATGAAATTTCTTCTGCGGTGGAAATCGATTGAAACTGCGTTGAAAGGGTTCGATTCGAGTAAAAAAGCTATAGGAAGAACTGAAAGGTGTGCTTTTTCATCTAATCAGTTTCAATCGGGGATAATCGATTTTTGTAAAGGGTTTAAAATAGTCTTACGGAATATTCCTTAAGAATATTCAATGTAATTGTATTAAAGGAATTAAAGACTTGAAAAAAAGATAATGAAATGATTTCTCTGATATGTTTTAATTTATTTTTATAGATCGTCACCGGTGTCAAGTGTTGAATTAAATTTGTTCACTAATAATGACAACTTATCAGTAATAATTCTTACTGCTGCATGAACAATCTTGAGTAATAAAATTGAGTGATAAAATACAGATGGCGTCATAACTATAAATTATGTAGACGAGAATGTAGCGTGAGCATAGTGCTTTTATGGACAGTATGTTAGGAAATAATGTTTTAATTCCATTTATATTACAGTAGAGTAGAGTCTCACTCGTCAAAAATTTATTTTTAAATTCATATCAAAATGCCAACACAGCACTTTCAAATTCGATTAAAAGAGAACAATAAGAATTTAAACGAAAATAATTCTCCAAATATCTAATTATAATATTTTCGTCAACTTCGATGACATTTCGTTGACTTCATTAAGCGCGTTGGATCCAAGTGTTAAGCTCAAAATTCAATTTTCCATTTTACTCAACGAAAATTGTAGATAAATATTTTTTCGCTCTATAGCACTAATCTTTCTTCAAATATAAGACAGCGTACAGAGCGAAAAAATATTTAGTTTCGATACTTTTTGCCTAAAACGAGGAATTCAAACTCTGACTTCAAAATTGAATATTTTCATTTTACTTAAAATAATTTCTCTATTAATTCAACTATTTCAATTAGATACTTTCTCGCTCTGCACGCCTAATTTTAGTTAAAAATTGAATAATTTTACCAATGGAAAAAATTCCAAATTCAATTCAATTCAATTTTTCATTCAAATTTAATTCAATTCCAAATCTGACTTCAAAATTAAATATTTTTATTTTACTTAAAAAACATTTGAATTAGATATTTTCTCGCTCTGTACACATAATTCTAGTTAAAAATTGATTAATTCTACAGAGGGAAAGAATTCCAAATTTAATATTTGTTGAGTAAAATGAAGAAATCGAAATTTTAGATTAAAACTTGGCTTCAACACCCTTAAAACTTTCAGAATTTGATTAAACTTCTTAGAACATGTTCAAGTTTTTTGGAATCTGTATAAACCTTTTAGAATCTGTTTAAAAATTCTTAGATACTAAATCTTTTAAGACTAGTTCTTACTTATCGAAAATAGTTCTTAAGGGCGTTGGACCCAAATGTTAAGCTCGAAATTCCATTCTCTATTTTACTCAACAAAAATTATACGTAAATATTTTTTCGCTCTATAGCACTAATCTTTCTTCAAATATAAGACAGCGTACAGAGCGAAAAAATATTTAGTTTGGATACTTTTTGCCTAAAACGAGGAATTCAAAATCTGACTTCAAAATTGAATATTTTCATTTTACTTAAACTAGCTGTGAATTCGATCTCGGATGTTCGATTTAACTATATTTATATTTTTTTGTGCTTATTTTTGAGCAATTTGCTTCCTCATTATGATAATGTAGACATCATACACACAATAATCCACTCACAGGATCACACACAATAATACACACACAACAATCCACGCGGACGCACACACAATATTCCTTACACACACACGCACAGAAAATAATACACACACACATACACACAATAATCCACACACACGCACACACAATAATACACTATACACAATAATCCATACACATACAATAATCCACAAACGCACACACATACACACACGCGCACACACATACACACAATAACCCACACACACGCACACATAAATAATCCACACGAACGCACACACAATATTCCACACACACACACGCACACAATAATCAAAACACACACGCGCACACACACACACACTGGAAAATGTATCGAAAACAAAGCTTCCGCTATGAGGAAGCAAAAATTGATTAATTCTTGTTGAGTAAAATGAAGAAATTAAGTGTTTAGATTGGAACTTGGAAATTATTTTGATTTATACATTATAACTATTTACATTATAACCGACTTATAGATTATAACTAGTACTTTTAATTCCTTTTCCGACGTCAATAATGACATCGAAAAAAAAAAATTGATAATATAACTCGTTGACCCGCTTGCGCAGGTAGATTGCACCGGGCCCAGAAGATGCTATCTCCACTCCTGGCTTGACAGTGCAACACAAAGAAAAACCTAACCTAAAAAACCCACACAGAAGCAAAATTATAACTCCAGCAGACGCCGCTTGCACCCGATTGGCGCTGCCATCGTCTACACAGTCTGCCGTCAATGACAAGATGGCCTCCATCGGTGGAAGTCTCGCCATTGTTTAGTGTTGTATTTTAAACATTTGTTCCATTTTTCGGGCAAACCTGGGGGCTCACGACGTGAAAATGCCGAGCGCCTCGTTCTCGGGTCGCGGCTACGTGCGGAGATCGCGAAGAAAAGGAGTAAACAGGATTCCTTTGCCTTCCCGGACCTCTGGTAAGTAATAAACTCTAGAGTCGCTCGGACTCACTACATACACTCTCTCGCGGCTCGCCTTCACCTGCCTAGCCCCAATATACTTTCCACCTATATGACAAAATCGTTCCCGTTTTTATTCCCAATCCCGGAACCTCCACGAAAAATTATTTCCGCCCTCAAAAATTCCCCCGTTATGAGTTTCTTTGTCCGCAGACTTTATGGGTGAGTTGTGTCAAAATCGAAAGGTATCTTTCTTTCGGTCGTTTAGGTTGGCCCTTTGGTTCTGCCAAACGCCCGATTTTTTTTATTGCTTGCAGCAGAAAAAAAAGGAGAACTCAATAGCTAAGATTGGAAGGTTTTGGGGAGTTGAGTTTCAACGGAAAAAATGGAAAAAGTGCGGATAGAGAGTGGAGTGGAAAATGTCAGGGGGATGAGTTTCGTGGCAGGGATAATTTATACAGATCGAAATCCGATAGGGGGAGAGTTATTTGATTAATGAGTGAGTTTTTAGGCTTTTGTTAGAGTATTCGAAATAGAGGTTTGAAAGTTGACTTTTGGAATTTGGGAAATGTTTCTGATGGAAAAAATAGTGAGGGAAGGATGACAATTGCTTTTCAGAGTTTTGGGTCCATTCTTGATTGTCGTTTTTTTGTTTTGTCATCCAATTTCGTTTATTGTTTAATATTAATTTTAATAGCTTTTTTTTTTAATATAGAATTCAGTATTTCCTTTTTTTCCTTTTTTAATTTTAATTGCAATCCAGGACTTGCTCACTCAAATTTAGTCTGCACAAGACTCAAAGAGGTTTAAACAGTTTTTTACACATTTTTTAAAGGATATGAGATTTTAAAAGATTTCAAGGAATTTAAGGGATATCAAAGGAAGCTTAGTGGATTTTGAGGGATTTTTCTAAATTTGACAAGAGTTGTAGAATTTTAAAGAGACTTAAGATTAAAAATCATTCTTTTCGAGTATTTAAAAGATATAAACCTTGTAACAAACGGTTATAGTCAACGGAAAAGTTTTGATTACCAGAAAGCTTTTGCATCTGTTTTAAGATATGATTCTATTCTAGCGATGATTGCTCACGAAGATATGGAGTTAATTCAATTCGACATCAAGTCTGCATTTCTCTGTGGTGACATAGATTTCGATATTTATATGGAACAACTAAAGGGTTATATTGATAGCAGTAAATAATTAATTGAATCGAATATTTAATGTTCTTAATAATAATCAATATTTGTTTAGTTGATTGCAACTGATCTTTTAAAGAAATGTCTTCACTTTTGATCTAGCGAAATTTCCAAGAATTAAAAGCGGAAAGCGCCTGAGGTGGAAAGTAACGGAATAAAAATAGTTTGAATTTGACAGGCATTCAAAACGGACACTTCGAGTCTGAAAGCATCCAAATTGATGATTAGGCTTCAAGTTGCCCTACTTTTTTGGTCTAATGTTGGTTTTCACTTTTCGGTTGTTAATAAAGAATAAACTTTAAAATTTTGAATTTTAAAATATACGCTTTTTAATTTTAATAATTTTAACTTTGAAATTTTGAATGAGTAAACAAAAATCTTGGTTAATAAATATATTTTAGACACAAAGTTTAAAATTTTGTATGCTTGGAAGTTTTGAGAATTTTATTTGAAATCTCTCAAAGTTGAAAGTAACTGAATACAAACATTTGAATTTGAAAAGCATTCAGAATTTTTACTCGGTGACTGAAAGCACACAAATTATTTTAAAAATAGATTCTACCTTGAAATATAACATTTTTCATTTTATAGAAATTGATTGCACTTTGGGAAAATCTAAAAAAAAATCTAAATTCAGTTGTAATAAAGTAAATGGTGCTCTCTTTATTTTAATCAGAGGCGAGTATTTCTATCCAGTCTACTTTGATCAGAGTCTTGAGTTACGCAGCAAAAATAGAAGGCACTCGCGAGTAAACAATTTCGATAAATTATTTTCTTTGTAATCTTTCACTTGAAATATAAAAAAATAGAATTTTGCTCACCTTTTGCTTGGAAATGTAATAATTATGCAACTTGTGGTCTTGGAAATTGAGTAAACGTTTTTCTCAGATTCCTGAAGTTTATTATTATATAAAGAGTGAGTCATAATGTATTATGGAACCTCATTCAAGTACAAGGTCGAGGAATTTCCTTTTTCACTTTTTGATTACATCTAAATTCTGAATTATAACAATCAGAGATCTAATTCTGTTTATGATCAATAATTGACATACTTTTATTTTCAAAATTCGAATTCTTTATTTTATTTAGCAAATATTATAATTATAAACATTTTTTTTCTGTAGTACCACTCAGTTTTCAAATTGAAGTATGTGTTCAGAGCAAAAAAGTATTTGCTTTAAATAAATTTTACATAAAATGAAAATTGAAACTTAATAATATTGCATAATATGTATTAATTTGGTGTGAATTTCTTTTATAGACGAGGTGTGCGATTTGCCATGTGTGGGTATAAATCTACTGTCTCTAGCAAGCGGTGGAAGTGGAGCTCGAGGGACTTCTCCGAGCGTTTCAGGGGTTGCGGCGCCTTCACCTTCCCCGTCACATACACACTCCTCGCCATATGACCTGAGACGAAAAAGTCCCCCTCATCTAGATCCGGCACCAGGAACTAGTTCCGCTTTACCTCCTGCAGGTGGAAGCGGTGTCTCCGCTACCATGGGATCGTCTTTCCTGCCAGCTAGAAAACGACCTCGACGGAATTGTTCATTGTCTACTGATGGTATTTTCTCATTATTTTATGATTACTTACTATCAATATCTCATTTTATTAAGTGAGAATAGATTATATTAATGTTCTCATTTATTTCCTCAGGTACAAATACAAATAGCGCAGCTCACTACCTACAGTACGATTTGCCAGATGAAGTACTTTTAACTATATTCACCTTCCTAATGGAGCAGGACCTCTGTAGAGTTTCCCAAGTTTGCAAGCGTTTCCAATCTATCGCAAACGACACCGAACTCTGGAAATCGCTCTACCAACAGGTCTATGAATATGACCTTCCACTCTTCAACCCCTCACTCTGTAAATTTGAGTTCGTCTCGCCCGATGACTCTGATTATCCAAATCCCTGGAAGGAAAGCTTCCGACAATTGTACCGAGGCGTTCACGTCAGGCCCGGGTTTCAGGATCTAAAATTTAAGGGAAGGACTCTTCCCTATTTTAATACTATTCAGGGTGCGATAGAATACGCGGATGAGTATCGAGGCTCCTCTTCCTCGCCCAACACCAGTGCTACGAATACGAATAGTCAAGGAAATTGCTGTGCTGGAAACACGGCTCTAACGCAGGATGAAGGCCCACAGCATTTAGTATTTCTTCATGCAGGAACATATCGAGGAGAATTCTTGGTTATTGATCATGATGTGGCATTAATTGGAGCAGCACCTGGAAACGTTGCTGAGTCCGTGATCTTGGAGAGGGAGAGTGAATCGACTGTTATGTTTATTGAGGGAGCGAAAAACGCTTATGCTGGACATCTCACTCTTAAGTTTACACCTGATGTCAATAGCACAGTGCCACATCATAAACACTATTGTCTTGAGGTCGGGGAGAATTGCAGTCCGACTATCGATCACTGCATTATTAGGAGTTCAAGCGTCGGTAAGTTGTATTTTAGAATTGGAAAAATTATGTAGGCGTGAAAATTTTCGCATTTTTTCAATCTTAATATAAATGTCTTCTTACAGTTGGAGCAGCCGTTTGCGTATCTGGACTTGGAGCGAATCCTGTTGTCAAAAACTGCGATATCTCAGACTGCGAAAATGTCGGCCTTTATGTAACCGATTACGCTCAAGGTACCTACGAAGATAACGAGATTTCACGAAATGCCCTCGCGGGAATTTGGGTGAAGAATCACGCAAATCCCATAATGCGACGGAATCACATCCACCATGGACGAGACGTCGGGATCTTCACGTTTGATCAGGGGTTCGGCTATTTCGAAGCAAACGATATTCACAATAATCGAATTGCAGGATTTGAAGTTAAAGCTGGCGCTAATCCTACAGTAGTTCATTGTGAAATTCATCACGGTCAGACGGGAGGAATCTACGTTCACGAAAATGGATTAGGACAATTTATTGACAACAAGATTCACTCGAATAATTTCGCTGGAGTGTGGATTACTTCGAACTCGAACCCAACAATACGTAGAAATGAAATTTATAATGGTCATCAAGGGGGCGTGTACATATTTGGAGAGGGAAGAGGTAAATGAATTTTTTTATTTTTTATTATTGAAGAGATACTGCAGAGCGTGAAAAGTGTATAATTAAATTATATCCTTAATATATCTTGGCTAGAATGAATGACTGTTGTAACGTTTAATTCAAATATTTTTCTTTAGTCGAACATCCACAACAATCAGCAATTTTGCAAGTAAATCTCTTCTCTAAAGCAAATTGAAAGTGCTAATGAAAATTTTTTTGTACTTCAGGTTTAATAGAGCATAACGACATCTACGGAAACGCATTAGCAGGAATTCAAATCAGAACAAATTCGGATCCAATTGTTAGACATAATAAAATACACCATGGACAACATGGCGGAATTTATGTCCACGAAAAGGGACAAGGATTGATTGAAGAAAATGAAGTCTTCGCCAATACTTTAGCTGGCGTTTGGATCACGACTGGATCGCAGCCTGTTTTGAGGAGAAATCGAATTCATAGTGGGAAACAGGTCGGTGTTTATTTTTACGACAATGGACACGGGAAACTCGAAGATAACGATATCTTCAATCATCTTTACTCAGGAGTCCAAATCAGGTAATTTCCATTAAAATATCATGTATTTTTTGTCACCCACTACTCACTTATTTTTATTTTTTTTAAATCACCTTTTTACCTTTTGCTTCTTCATAGAGGAAGCTTTGTAGTCGTTACATTTTCCAATATTTTTCAAATGGTTTAATTAAACTTTCCTCCGTTGATAAATGTCTAATACAACATTCTAATCAATTGTCCGGATGTATGTGTGTGTATGTATATATGTAAATATGTGTGTGCATGGATGTAGCTGTTTCTTGTCGCCGCCTTAACTCGGATAGAATTATAGATACATTGATGAAATTTATAGCGCTTATTTGCACCATCAATACGCCAAAACGTGCCAAAGAATTTTTCAAAATATTGAATTTGAAAATTGTTATGTACATTTATAATTTTTGTAAAATTTATTAAAAAACTTTTATTTTATACATTTTTTTTTATTCGACTATAACTTCTCAAATAATCAACATTCAAAGCTTATGTGAAGGAAAAAAGATTCCTTGCGTCGAGACGAATCAATTGACCTGTAGGATTAATGCATTTCATTGAAAAATATTATTTTTTGGTCTTGTATTCGGGGTTCATTCGAGTTTTAATACCTCTACAAGAGAAAAGCAAATAATTAATTGAAATTTGTTTTAAAATTACAGGACTGGAAGTAATCCCGTAATTAGGGGAAATAAAATATGGGGTGGACAAAATGGTGGGGTTTTGGTTTACAACAGTGGATTGGGTTTGTTGGAACAAAACGAAATTTTTGATAATGCAATGGCCGGCGTTTGGATTAAAACAGACAGCAATCCAACTTTAAAGAGAAACAAAATCTTCGACGGTCGAGATGGAGGCATTTGTATATTCAATGGTGGAAAAGGTTTGTTAAACAAAAAGTGTTAAGATACAATATTCTAATTTAATTATTAATTAATTTATTTTTTATATTTTATATTTTTTAAATTCAGGTGTCTTGGAAGAAAATGACATATTTAGAAACGCTCAGGCGGGAGTTTTGATATCAACACAGTCACATCCAGTACTTAGAAGAAATCGAATCTTCGATGGACTCGCTGCGGGGGTTGAAATTACGAACAACGCCACTGCCACTTTAGAATTTAATCAAATTTTCAATAACCGGTTCGGCGGACTTTGTTTAGCAAGCGGCGTTCAGCCCACAACGAGAGGTAATTAATTAATTGAAAATTAAAATAGAAATCGAGAGGTTGGTTATTCTGGAAATCTTTACTAATCTTTTGAGATATTTTGAAATCTTTTGAAGTCTCAAAATCTGGTGTACATTGAAAATTTTTGTCTTTATAGGTAATAAGATATTCAACAATCAGGATGCGGTGGAGAAGGCGGTTGGAAATGGTCAGTGTCTTTACAAAATTTCATCGTATACATCATTTCCTATGCACGATTTCTACCGCTGCCAAACTTGCAACACAACCGATCGAAACGCTATCTGCGTTAATTGTATAAAAACCTGCCACGCCGGACACGATGTGGAATTCATTAGACACGATCGGTTAGTAATTTTAGTGGAATTAAATAAGATTAATAATAATTAAGATAATAATAATTATTATTTCTCAAGGGATGATGCAATGCTTTCGAAGTTGGACAAAACAAATTGGAAATGTTTGGAATTTAAATTAAAGGAAATTATAAAGAAAGAAAGAAATTTATAGCCTTTCTCATTTTTCTAAATTTTCAGAATTTAAAGTTGAAAATTAGCTGTGTTGTGTCTGTTCTTTGGCGCATTTGTAGTGATTTTAATTAATTAAAAATAATTATTATATAATTAAAGAGTCAGATTGGCATTTTATTCGCAGAAGGAAACAAATCTTCATAGCAACTTCTCACGCCTAATTTTTAATTTTGATTTCCAGATTCTTTTGTGACTGTGGCGCCGGAACTTTGAGTAATCAGTGCCAACTCCAGGGCGAGCCAACTCAAGACACCGATACTCTTTACGATAGTGCCGCTCCAATGGAATCTCATACACTCATGGTCAACTAGGATCTAACTTAATCTTTATCTAAACGAAATCAAACAAACTCCTTTTTCCGTAAATCCATTTCCAATAAGCTCATCTTCCACAAAAATGACCTGCTGCAGAGTTCTTTGTTACTTTGTCGCTATTCCTGATTAACGAATCGACGAAAAAAAGAAACTGGTCAAGAAAAGTTTTCTTCCTCCAAATACGTTACTGACGGAAATTAAGGACAGGTTTTTTTTCAATAATTGCTAAAGTGTTGTAATTTTTATAATATTAAATTGACAACATTTTCTTCAAAATAGTACGAAAGTTACTAAAATTCTGCGTCTAATAAGCAAAAAGGGAAGTCAAAATATCTATTTTATAAAAAGCCTGAGTCTATAATAAATTTGAGGGAAAAATATTTTAACTTCCCTCTTGGCAGAATTTTAGTATTTTTCATACTATTTGAAAGAAAAAAATGTCAATAATTTCCGTCGATAGAGTAACATCTTTTGATATTCGAAGCCCAGTTGAGATTTCAAAAGTATGGAAGAAAAGAAATTATATCTGTGATTTTGTATAACTTCATAATGAAGTTTTCACTTCTGAATAGCGACACCAACTTGAATGACTTATCCGTTTTTTATTAGATGAAAAATCGGCAGCTCGCGTTGGTACAATTTTATGGTAGAAATTCGTATAATTCTTTTATAATTGTTGTACTATTTACAGTACTGTTTGTATTTGTACAGTTTCAAGTACAGAATAACTCAATTACTTTGGCAATTATAATGAATCGACTAATAAGACTGCGTTCGGTTGAAAAAGTCTGGCTTTTTTTTTTTGCTACAATCGGAAATCGAAAATCCGATCACTCGAAAATTATAGGAATACTTAATTTAAGTATGAAAGTAATCAAAAAGCCTGTTTGACTTTTTCAAGTCGCCGAATCTCGGGGCCGATTTGCAAATAAAATTTTCTCAATTTGAAAAATTCTATTTAATCGGCCTCTCAGAATTGCACGATCGATTGCATTTTTTTGAGTGAAAATCGTGTGCATTCTACTCAGCTAGATAAAATTAATTGTAATGATAGGACTCATTACTCTGTACATACTTTATTGATTTTAAAATGACGATGCGTTACGCAATTATTACGTAAGCTAATAAAGAGCTCTGCAATTACGTCTCCCTTCCTCCCAATCACAATTGTAATCCCGAGTCACATCACAAGTGAAGGAGTTTTTTTTAGTTTAAAAATGCAAACAAGCTAAAAAACTGAAAATTAATCATCACATGAAACAAAATGAACGAAGAGGAACAGTGAACTCAAAATGCAACATGAGTGTAAATTTGTGAATGTGTTTGAGACTCGATTCAGGAAAGGAAAAAGTATTTGTGTGTTGTTTTGTGCGGGAAAAAACAGTTTCAGAAATCGAGGAATTTGAATTCCAGCTGAAGTGAATGCGAAGAACGGAGAAATGTGATAAAAGCAGATAGGATGAAAAAAAAAGACTTTAATCAAAATTGGTTAATTCGAGAGAGACTCTCCCGTGTCACGCACTGTGATGGTACTAAGAAAACTGCCTAAGGGCGAAGTGCATAATAATGATTGAAAAAAAGTTATTTAAACAATTTAGTTAAAAGAAAAACGAGAACAATAATTAAAAGACTCGGAGAGTAAACTTGATGTGTTAACCAGTGAGGAAGCGAAAACGCTGAGTTTTAACGAATAGACTGTCGATGGAACAGTTATTTATAAAGGAATCTCGAGTTTTTCAAGTAATCCGACTTTTTTTAATATTACGTTCTAGTGCTCTAACATCTAATCGTATTATACATATGTAATAGTAAAACTGTATATCCTCGGAGAGAAAAAAAGCTCTCTCTTTCTCTTCTTGTATGAAAGAAGCGCCTATTAGCGTAATTTAAGACACAGTTAAATTCTCGTTGATTAATGACGAGAAAGAAATCAAATTTGTATTGGTTGATGCGTTGAAAGTGACAAGGAGGAATTTGAGAAAATATTTTTTAACATCTGTGATTTCGAAATTTGATTCTTTTTAAAGGAAATTGGAGGGAATTTTATTAATTATTATCTTATAGTTGACAAAGAGTGATTTATATTATGAAGGATAAAATCCTTTTGAATTAGATAGGTTTCAAAATTTCATGCTTTATTTATATAAATTAAGGACGCTGGATCCCAGTTCTAAAATCAAAATTGATATTCTTTATTTTATTTAGCAAATATTATAATTAGATATTTTTTCACTCTATAGTGGTTCTCATTTTTCAAATAGAAATATGTGCGTAAAATAATTAAATGTATAATTTTTGTAATTTTTTTTTATCGCTTTATAGATACATTTCTATTTCAAGAAAGAGGAGATCTGTAGAGAAAAAATATTTAATTTTTAATAGTTATTGAATACATTTGGGACATTTAATTTTGAAGATAGACTTTGGATCGAACATCCTCAAAATTCGAAATTTGAGACATTTAAACTTGATGGCTTTCATATCTTTAGTGTTTTTAAGGAATTGAAATTAGCTTTATTTCTAAATTATGAATTTTTAATCCTATTTACGTGATAAAAAATTGTATATCAGTTCTTTCTAATTTTACTTTTTATTTTTTATTTTTGAAGTTTGAAATATTTAGACTTTAAAAAGCGAATAATTATACATTTGATCGTTTTTTAAAGAGATGAATTTTAAGATTGGTTTCTTTTTTACTTGAAAACTTGAAAATTCAAGTTTTTTAGTATAATTAAATTATGTCTTTATTATTTTTATGCTTTTTTTATGAGCTTTTTTAATTTATAAATTATTTTGTTTGGTTATAATAATCAAATAAAAGAACATTTAAATAATGTTTTATCTAAAAATTCCTTCCACTTCATATTTGATATGTGCAAGAAAAGTTTAGGAAAATTTAAAATTCTTAAATTTCATCCTCGTCTGCTTTTCGAATTTTTAGATCAACATTATTGCCCTTCCCAGTGAAAGTTGCTTTATTATTGCAACTGATATTGTACATCGTAATTGTTTATTTTCTCCGTGCGAATCTTTCGCTAAAATGTGTAAAGTAAATCGCGTGAAAATTGCCTTTAATCTTATGACCTAAAGGTCCATACTATATATAAATACAAAAAATACACAACAGTGTCATATTATAAATAGTATAACTACATTATAAACGATTTTTTGAAAAACGTTATTACCATAAAGTATGCGATTGTGTGAATGAGAGAAAAAAAAAGTATAGATATATAGATGAAGAGGTAATTTTCACGTCATTATCTGTACAATTAAAGCTGAAAGTGCTGCGTAGAATAATTATGTTTTGTGAGTCATGATGTGTGTTGTTTTGTTTCTTAAAAAAATTTGTTTCGAAAGGCTGAGATAAGGGATATCTTTTCCAAATCTGAAAAATTCCAAAATAGAAGATTTAATTCTTTGAATCACAATTTGAAAAACAAAATCTATATCAATTTCAAGTTAATTTCCGCTAAAAGTTGGTAATTCCTGAAACCGAACAGTATTTCTTTTAATTTTTATTGCTTTGAAATTAATTGATAGTATTCTAAACTAGTTGTTTTTTATTGAAAATTTTCCCTTGTCTCAATTATTTCAAGAATTTGAAGACATTCTTTTGCGCGGCAGCCACAGAAAATAGAAGGATGATTGCTTCCAATGACTTCCAAGTTGAAAAGTTTTAAATGTTTTAGATTAAGGGTGTTGGAATCCAAGACCGCTAAAAACTTTTCCGGGCCCGTGGGTTCTATATTATTCTGGGCCCCGCCGGAAAAAGTTCAATCAAATGAATGCAATTAATTTTTGGTAGACTTGCACTTGCGTATAAACTTCCAATAGATTTAGATTGAAGAATAAACGAGAAAATATAAAAATTGGCTGCTGCACAACTCGAATGTCTGTATTTTGTTTGTAATTGTTGGATGTGTTAGGACTTAGAATTTAAGTGAATTATGTAAACCTGTTGTGATTTTATTTTTCACAATAACCAAACACGTAATGAAGAATTTTTGAATTTTTTCTTGTAAAATGTCTACCTTGTGCGTAAAGCTTGATTTCCTTTTTTAATTTCGTAAAATTTCGCCGTGATCAAGCTTCACGAATCGCAGAGCAGATTTTTGAATAATTTTTCCGGCCGTTGAACAAACTAGATTTTAATTCAGGAAAAAAACATTTATTGAATTGTGGGATCTGATTGGAGGAAAATGCGATATTCCGATTAAGAATTAATTATATAATTAATTAATTACTTGATTTAATTAATTTAAAGTAGTTTTTTTGTTGAAAATATGTTTTGACGACTCCTGAGTGATCCTACTGAAGGAACTCGACGTTACGATTTACGTCCATTGTGTCTATTTTTTAATGTCTTTTTGTTCGTTCACAATTGTGTATTATACGAATTTTCGTGCGCATTGTATTTATTGTCTATTATTACTGTTATGATAACGAAAATTTCGTCATCACTTCATTCCATACCGAAGCACAGAAAAGTTGTTTCCTTATTGTCAGCAGATACTTGCCATTTCTACGTTAGTTGCCATAGTTTCGCGATTTGTTTATTAATTAACTTTTTATTTCTTCATCGCGCGCGGCGGTAGGTTCAATATAGACAGACTTATCGATTTAATTAGCATTGTGCAACAACACGCGAATCCAGAAAGAAGAACGTTGATACCACTACGTATTCTGTACATAATAATCTGCCCTTTATATATAATTATATATAGATAGACTATACATATTGTATATGTATAAATATACATATATCTATAAAATATATATATAAATATATGTATGTATATTTATATATATAAATATATATATAAACGCATTGATTATACTATTATAGAAAATATATTATTATCAATTATAGATCCGAGTTGTTTAATTATTCGCTAGAAATTTAAAAGATTTTAAAGAATTCAAAAACAGTTTTTATATTTTTAAATTATTTTAAAACGTTAATATTCTATTTATTATAGAATACATGTTATTATTGAGTTTTTTGGAAATCCCTGTAAATATTTGAAATTTATTTTAAATCTTTTAAATTCCTTTAAAATCTCTTAAGATTTCTTGTATTTTTTTGAAATTCTTTGAAATCTTTTGAATCCCTTAGAAAGTGCTTGAAATTTTTGGAAATCTCCTAAAATCCCTTAAAGTCTTTTTGAAATCTCTTAAAAATTCTTAAATTAAGAATTAAATTTTTAAAGAAATTACTTAAAGTCCTAATCAGTTACTTACTTAGATTCTCCCTGAATTGAATAAAAAATACTTCTTTTTACGAAATAAAATTTGTAATATACAATTAGATTTTTATTAAAATAAATACAGAAATCTGATTCAATCAAAAAATAATGAGTAGCAATTATTTTACAGTGACTAAAATATCACAATCAGCCCTTGTGGCAATAATCACCTTTTGAATAAATGTTAAAAGACACGAATTCGTGTTCAAATTAGAAAACCACGTTCCAGGCTTTTAACACGCATATGCAATTATAATTTATACTATATTTACATATAATGTATAATTTTTATTCGTTCCACTTGATTGTTGAGTCTTTTTCTCCTCGGTTTAAATCCCCCTCCCCCTTCCCTTCCTAGCCCTCCTCATATATGTACAAACTTTACGTGTTAAGACTAATTATGCGACACACTTGTCTATATATAATCTTACACCTATTTCAGGGTAAATTACGAGGTGAAACTTTGAACTAGTTACACCAAGTATAACATAAACTATACATCTCAGCGGAAATAATAAAATTTAATAGTTGAGATAACATGATAAGTCCGAAAACGACTTGTAATATCATTAAAAGTAAACATCGATGGTGGGATTAGCAATCTTTTGAAATTAAAGTAAAATATAAAAAGAGCCCGTTCTGAATAGAAACAAATGTTTTCTACATGGAATATTTTTTTAATTAATTTATGTTAAATATTTTCTACATAATTAAAATTTTTTTATCGGAAAATTAAAGCAAAAAAAAATATAAAATTTATCTAAAAATAAATTATAAATTAAATACAAAATTAAATTATAAATATTATTAAAATAAAAAATAAAAATAAAATAAAAATTGAATTATAAATGAAATATCAAATTTATATAAAAATAATATAAATAAATCTTTTTAAATCTTTAAAAGTCGCCCCGAAATTTTTTCACACTCGTCCTTTAAAATTCCTTGAAATCTTCTGAATTCTTTTGAAATTCTTTGAAATCTATTGCAACTTTTTTAAAATCTCTAAAAAATTTTTTTTATATATAAATAAATTAAAATAAAATATAAAAATAAAAAGTATATATAAAAATAAATTATAAATAAAATATAAAAAAATATTTTTTTAAAATAAATTTAAAAAAACTTTGCCACACGGGTCCTTTAAAATCCCTTGAAATCTTCTGAATTCTTTTGAAATTCTTTGAAATCTATTAAAATTTTTTGAAATAAAAAAAAATTTTGAAATTAATTGAATTCTTCGGAAATTTTTTTAAAATGTCTATAAATCTTTTTTAAAAATATGAATAAATTAAAATAAAATATAATAATATAA